>CAUYSK010101331.1:0-17244 GCA_963575035.1 Avahi laniger
CATGTGGTCTAAGGAATCCATTGTTTACTCCACAGGTGCTCTAGACAAATATATGCATCTTGAGACAAGGCAGAAATCCCAGGGATCTTCTTGATGCAAACACTCCTCCAGAAAAGTATCAATCCCAAATCTATTCTTACACCCTAACTACAGCCAAACAGCTCTTCTCCCTCCCTTCCACCACCACATTCCCACTGGAACTTTCAAGTCTTACCTAGTAGGGATCTTTTCTCAGAATGCTTCTACAGTAAATCTTAAATTCATAAATTTCTTTTTTTTTTTTTTTTGAGACACAGTCTGGCTCTGTGGTCCGGGCTAGAGTGAGTGCCATGGCATCAGCCTAGCTCACAGCAACCTCAAACTCCTGCGCTCAAGCGATCCTTCTGCCTCAGCCTCCCGAATAGCTGGGACTACAGGCATGTGCCACCATGCCCGGCTAATTTTTTCTATATATTTTTAGTTGTCCAGATAATTTCTTTCTATTTTTAGGAGAGACGGGGTCTCACTCTTGCTCAGGCTGGTCTCGAACTCCTGACCTCGAGTGATCCTCCCGCCTCAGCCTCCCAGAGTGCTAGGATTACAGGCGTGACCTACCGCACCTGGCCAAATTCATATTTCTTATACCTACATTTTATAGATGAGTAAAATGACAGTAAATGATAAACAGATCACGCATTACATAATTTATACTTCCCAGACCAATAATTTCTCTACTACAACATAATCTCTTTAATAATTGTTCATTTTTAGCAATTCTTTGTTCTTTCATAAAAGAAAGTTCACTGAAAATCCACATACACTAAAACTCAGACACTAATAGTAACAGTTACATGAGGGCCTATTAAGTGTCAGGCCTTTCATATATCTCATTTAATTCTTACAACCATGCAAGGCAAGGTTATTACACCCATTCTACAGATATTAAAACTGAAGTTAGATAATTAAGAAGTTGTCCAAACCCAGAGGCTGTACTGAAACTCGGGTCTACCTGCCTGCAAACCCATGTTCTTAACAGTACACATAATATCTCTTGTATAAATCTTCAAAACTTAAATCACGAAAAGGAAGCTTCTTGATGTGATTTTGTTAGTCCACATAAATTCCCGAGGCTCCATGCACCTAACCATGGCAACCAGTAAAATCAATAGCCAGTTTGCCTTTAGTTGGTCCATCTGATCTTTATAACCCTGTAAAGTAATGCTATTTTTCTCCTTCCTGTAATAACACTGATCACCTTTAGAAAAGTACATACTAAAACATTTTGAGAGAGTACCTCACAAGGCTGATGGCTGGGATCAGGTGTAAAGCTGACAGCACAGGACTAAATGCTAACAGGCCCATGGGGAGCTTGAACTCAAACTTACTCTACAAACACTGACCAAATCCATTCTCCCTAGCTCCTATTCCTACCAAATGAGCTAACCAGCATACTGAAATGGAAAGGGAAAAAGGACTTAACAGTTGAAACACCAGATTTCTAGCTCAGATCTGCCAATAATTCTCAGTGACATTCCACAAATCTTACCAAGCCAGGTGACAATTTCCTTACCTGTAAAATGAAGGGGAATTGGGCCACATTCTCCCTACCGTTATTTTCAGTTCTGGAATCCTGCATTGAATAATCTCTAGATGAGTGACAATTTAGATTACTCAAGTACTTCTCATTTCCAAAATTCTCAAATGATAATGAGCAAACCTGTAATAACTACATGTAAAATGAAGGACCATTCTGCTAAATTATTTCAAGTTCTCCTGAAGAGATTTCAGATCTACATAAAGACACAGCAGAAAGATTCCTGTTGATGAAGGAAGCCGGGTGGTTCGCAAGCAATTGTGCTCATTTAGCACACGGTGAAATGACTTCCTGAACGTGCCTGGTGCCTAAATAACTGAAGCAGCTGAGAAAGCACACAGCATATGAGTTTAGTAAAACTTTAAAACATGAAAAAAAGTAGAAGAAACTTGATGCTTAGAATAAAACCCTCTTTACAGACTTGGCACAGAACAGAGTATCAGCTGCAAAGTCAGCGTCCTCCCTGACTCTGAGGTCCATCTCTATCCTACACAACTTCTCCCAAGTTTCTTCAGTTACAGTGGAAGTCCAGCTAAGTTAAATCTATTTCGGTGATAATCTTTGCCCTGCCACTATTCTGAACAGGATCTCGAAATACGAACAGCAGGCAGCTGCCAGGGAGCTGGAAGCCCGGAAGCCAAGCATTTCTGAGTCTTGGACCTCCTTCCTACACCAGTAAAGCCTCTCCCAATGGCCTTTCCTCTGCACCTGAGCTAACTTTCCCTCCTGGACCCTCCCCAATACAGAAGCTAAACCCTTGGCTCCTTCCGGAGCAACTGCCGGCTGCAAATCCGTCGCCCCGGCAGCATACCCCCCTCTCTCCGACCCCGCCGAGGCCCAAGGCCGGGTCCCGCCTCTCTAACCTGCGCCTGTCGCCCTCGCCCCTCCCCCACATCGCGCCCAAACCTAACCTCACTCCCGCCCGCCGCGGCCGCCCCGCTCCTCCTCCCCTGGCCCACAGGGGCAGCGACAGCGGAGACCCAGCTGCCCCCTCCCTCCGCTCTCCGGGGACACTTTAACCCTTTCGCCGCCGCTGGCCCGCCCTCACCTGAACGGCGGGCGCGGGTCTCCTAACCCGCTGGCCTTCCCCGGCCGCGAGCTCCCGGACGCGCTCGCTCCCGCAGAGCGTCTGGGTGCGTGCACGCTCCGGGCCCGGGCGGCGGAAGGGGCGGGGCTGCGCGGGGCGGGACCTGGCGGGGCCGGGGGCGGGGCGGGGCGGGGCGGGGCGGGGCGGGGCGAGTGAACCCCCGGGTCCTAGAGCGCGCAGGTGGGTGTTTGGGATGCAGTTTCCAGCCGGCATTTCATCTGGTTTCATGTGCGTTTCATCTGGTTCTGGAGCTTCCCGAGGACCCAGACGATGTCGGTCTTCTTTGCCTCACTGTGAACTAAGGCTCCACAGCCCATGAGCGAATGCAATTTTATTAACTGCCACTCACAAAGAGCATACCCTGCTGCCCAGGCACTACGCTAAGCACTTTCTGCCCATACTCTTTGTACTGCAGCTATGTGAGCTATGCACTATTAGTGCCCATTTGACAGTGAGGAAATCGCGGTTTCTCGAGGTTCAGTGAGGAGATCATAGACCTCAGCCTATGTCCCCACGTGTCCTTATTTCTCCCTCCCGGCCCCGGGCCCTGGATGTCCAAGGAAAAATTACACACGTCGGAAAATTGCATTTTCAATTAAACTCTGTAATGTTCTTCTTGTTAAATATCTAGGTCTCTTTCCTCTTTATTCTCTGGGTTTTATTTAGAACGACTTCAGACTAGGTATTCCGCAGTTACTCCCACCAGCAGTGTGGAGACTGCATGGAAACGTCGGCGAAGCTCGCTCCTCCCTTGTCCGAGAATAGTGGTTTCCCAGCAAAGCCAAGCGTAAGAGGCAGTGGAACATCATTCCACGGTTATGTCAGTATTTCCCTTACCTTGGCGCTGGGACCAGACTGGAGAGAGCAAAAGGGTTAAAACAGTGTAAAATATAATTTTTAATAGACTTTGTTTTTTAGAGCAGTTTTAGGTTCACAACAAAGTTGAGCAGAAAGATCAGAGATTTCTCGAATACTCATACATAGCCTCCCCCGTTATCAAAATCCTCCTCCAGAGGTGGAACATTTCTTACAATTGAATCTACATCGGCACGTCAACATCCACCGTCACAGTATAACACGGAGTAGCTTCACTTACTTAAAAATCATCTGAGCTCCACCTATTCATCCTTCCCTCTCCTCTACCCCTGGCAACCACTGATCTTTTTATTGTCTCCATAGCTTTGCCTTTTCTGAAATGTCATTATACATTATAATGTATACAGTATGGAATTATACAGTGTGTAGCCTTTTCAGATTAGCTTCTCTCGTTTAGTAATACGCGTTTAAGTTTCTTGCATGTCTTTTCATGGCTTGATAGCTCATTTCTTTTTAGTGCTGAAAAATATCCCATTGTTTGAATATACCGCAGTTTTATATTTACTTACTGAAGGGCATCCTGATTGCTTCCCAGTTACGGCAATTATGAATAAAGCCAACTGCCAAACTGCTTTCCAAAGTAGTTGTACCATTTTGTATTCCCACCAGGAATGAATGAGTGTTCCTGTTGTTCCACATCCCCATGAGCATTTAGTGTTGTCAGTATTCTGGATTTTGGCCATTCCAATAGTCTGTAGTGGTATCTTACATTAATTTTAGTTTGCATTTTCCTGCTGACATAAGATATGGAGCACCTTTTCATACGCTTATTTATGATCTATATATATTCTTTGGTGAGGTGTCTGTTAAGGACTTTGGCCCATTTTTTAATAGGGTTGTTTGTTTTCTTATTAAGTATTCTTTGCATATTTTGGATAACAGTTCTTTATCGGATATGTCTTTTGCAAATATTATCTCCCAGTCTGTAGCGTATCTTTTCATCCTCTAGACAGATTCTCTCTTAGAGCAGGAATTTTTAATTTTAATGAAATCCAGATTATCAGTTATTTCTTCATAGATCATGCGTTTGGTGTTGTATCTAAAAAGTCATCACTAAACCCAAGGTCATCTAGATTTTCCCCTATGTTATCTTCTAGTTTTATAGTTTCGTGTTTTGCATTTAGGTCTGTAATCTATTTTGAGTTACTTTTTGGGTTTTGTTTGTTTGTTTTCTTTTCTCTTCTTTTTGAGACAGAGTCTTCCTCTGTTGCCCAGGCTAGAGCGCAGTGGCATCATAGCTCCCTGCAACCTCAAACTTCTGGGCTCAAGCAGATCCTCCTACCTCACCCTCCCAAGTAGCAGGGACTACACGCATGTGCCACCATGTCCACATTTGGCTAATTTTTTATTTTTTATTTTCTGTAGAGATGGGGGTCTCACTATTTCCCAGGCTGGTCTCAAAACTCCTGGCCTCAAGTGAACCTCCTGCCTCAGCCTCCCAAAGTAAGAGGACTATAGACATGAGCCACTGTGCCTGGCCTTAAGTTACTTCTTATGAAGGGTATAAGGTCTGTGTCTATATTCATTTTTTGCATGTGTCTAAGTGTTCCAGCACTATTTCTTGAAAAGACAATCTTTTCTACATTGTATTTCCTTCATTCCTTTGTCAAGTATCTATTTAATATAGTATAGATCCGTATTATCTATTTAATATAGTGTGAATCTATACTGTATTTATATACTATCAGTATAGATCTATACTATATGTGGGTCTATTTCTGTGTTCTCTATACTGTCTCATTATTCTACTCATCTATTCTTTCACCAATTCACGCTCTCTTGATTACTGTACCCTTATATTAAGTCTTGAAGTCAGGGAATGTCAGTCCTCCAACTTCGTTCTGCTTTAAAATTGTGTTGCCTATTCTGGGTCTTTCGCCTTTCCATATAAAATCCAGAATCGGTATGTTGATATCCACAAAATAACTTGCTGGAATTTTGATTTAGTGCATTGAATCTATACATCAAGTTGGAAAGAATTGACGTGTTGACAATGTTAAGTCTCCCTATCCACGAACACGAAATACTTTCTCTATTTAGTTCTTCATTGATCTCTTTCAGAGTTTTATAGTTTTCTTCATATAGATCTTATGCATATTTTATTAGATTTATACCAAAGTATTTCATTTTGGGGCATGCTAATGTAAATAGTATTATGTTTTTCATTTCAGTTCCTACTTGTTCATTGCCAGTATGTAGGAACATGATTGACTTTTTTTTTTTTTTTTTTTAAGGACAGGTTCTCACTCTATTGCCCAGGCTGGAATGCAATGGCATGATTACAGCTATAGTCACTTCGAACTCCTAAGCTCAAGGGACCCTCTTGCCTCAGCTTCCCAAGTAGCTAGACTATAGGCCACTGCTCCCAGCCATGACTGACTTTTGTATATTAACTTTATACTCTGCAAACTTGCTATAATTGCTGATTAGTTCCAGAAGCTTTTTTGTTGATTCTTTTGGATTTTCTGCATAGATAATCTTGCCATCTGTGAACAGAGTTTTATATCTTCCTTGCCAGTCTGTATAACTGTTATTTCCTTTTCCTGTCTTACTGTGTTAGCTAGGACTTCAGTACGATGTTGGAAAGCAGCGGTGAGAGGGGACATCCTTGCCTTGTTCCTGATCTTAGAAGGCAAGCTTTGAGTTTCTCATCACTAAGTATGTTTGCCATAGGGTTTTTGTGGATATTCTTTATCAAGTTGAGGAGTTCCCCTGTATTCCTAGTTTACTGAGAGTTTTCATCATGCATGGGTGTTGGATTTTGTCAAATGTTTTTTCTGCCTCTGTTGGTATGATCATGTGGCATTTCTTCTTAGCCTGTTTGTGTGATGGATCACAAATTGTTTTCAAATGTTGAACTAGCCTTGCATAATAGGATAAATTCCACTAGGTTGTGGTGTATAATTCTTTCTATACATTGTTGGATTTGGTTAGATAATATTTCACTGAGGATTTTTGCATCTATGTTCATGAGATATATAGGTCAGTGATTTTTTTTAGTATCTTTCTCTGCTTTTCATGTTAGAGCGATGCTGCCCTCAGAATGAGTTAAGAAGCATTCCCACTGCTTCTACCTTTTGGAGATTGTAGCAAATTGGTATAATTTCTTCCTTAAATGTTTGGTAGAATTCACCAGTGAACCTATGTGGCCTGGTACTTTCTGTTTTGGAAGGTTATTCATTATTGATTCAATTTATTTAATAGATATAGGCCTGTTCAGATTGCCTATTTTATCTACAAGTTTTCGCAGACTGTGTGTTTTAAGGAATTGGTCCATTTCATTTAGGTTATCAAATTTGTGTGCATATATTCATAGTATTCCTTTGTTATCCTTTTAATATCCATGGGATCTGTAGTGATGTCCCCTCTTTCATTTCTGATATTAGTAATGTGAATCTTTTTCTTTCTTAGCCTGGCTAGAGGCTTATCAATTTTATTGCTCTATTCAAAGTAGATTTTGGTTTTATTGGTTTTTTGTTTTTTGGGTTTTTGAGACAGGGTCTCACTTTGTCGCCCAGGGTGGAGTACAGTAGTATCTATGATCATAGTTCATTAGAGCCTCAAACTCTTGGGCTCAAGTAATCCTTCTGCCTCAGCCTCCCAAATAGCTAGGACTACAGGCATGTGCCACCATGCCTGGCCAATCTTTAAAAATTTTTGTAGAGTGGAGGTCTTGCTGTGTTGGCCAGGCTGGTCTCGAATCCCTGGCCTCAAGCAATCCTTCTGCCTCAGCCTCCCGAAGTGCTGGGATTATAGGCATGAGCCACCACACCTGGCCAGTTTCTTATTTTTTCTATTCATCTTCTGTTTTCAATTTCATTGATTTCTGCTCTAATTTTTATCTTTTTTTCTGTTTATTTTGGATTTAATTTGCCTTTCTTTTTATAGTTTCCTAAGATAAAAGTTCAAATAATTAATTTTAGATCATTCTTTTCTAACATGTGTATTCAATGATATAATTTCCCTGTAAGCACTGCATCCCACCAATGTGTACGTTTCGTTCTCATTTAGTTCAAAATGTTTCTAAATTTCTCATGAGATTTCTTCTTTCATCCATGTATTACATAGAAGTATGCTCAATCACCAAGTATTTTGAGATTTTTCTAGCTGTCTTTGTTATTTTTAGTTTAATTTCATTGTGGTATGAGAGCAAACACTGTATGATTCCTATTCTTTTAAGTTTGTTAAAGTGTTTTATGGCCCAAAAAGTGCTCTATCTTGGTAAATATCCCATGTGCTTGATAAGAATATGTGCCCTCCTGTTATTAGATGAAGTAGTCTACAGATGAGTTTATCTGTGGTGTTGTTGAGCTCAATTATGTCCTTACTGATTTTGCTAAATCTGTACCTTTCTGATATGGGGTATTGGTCTCCAACTGTAACAGTGGATTCATCTGTTTCTCCTTGTACTTTTATTAATATCAGTTTTTGCCTTTTGTTTTGATCCTCTGTTTTTAGGTGTATACACATTAAGGGTTATTACGTCTTCTTGGAGAACTGACTCCTTTATCATTATGTAATGTCCCTCTTTATCCCTGATAACTTTCCTTGCTGTAAAGTCTGTTCTGTCTGAAATTAATGTGGCTACTCCCACTTTGTTTGATTAGTGTTAGCATGGTATGTCTTTCTCCAACCATTTATTTTTAACCTGTCTTTATACTTAAAATGGCTTTCTTGTAGACAGCATATACTTAGGTTTTGTTTCTTGATCCATTCTGACAATCTCTGTCTTTTAATTGGTGCATTTGGACCATTGATATTCAGAGTGATTATTGATATATTTGGATGAATATCTATTAATGTTTTCTATGTATCTCCCTTGTTCTATGCTCCTATTTTCATCTTCCACTCTTTTTCTATCTTTTGTGCTTTTAATTGAACATTTTATATGATTCTATTTTCTTTCCTTTCTTAGCATATCAGTGATACTTTTTTTACTTTTTTAATGGTTGTCCTAGAGTTTGCAATATACATTTGTAATTAATCCAAGTACATTTTCCCACAACACTATCCCACTTCATTGATAGTGTATTTTTTTTTTTTTAATGGAGGAAGGGGTATGGAGCTTCCATGCCCTCCCCAGGCATTCCACCCTCTGGGAACCTCACGTTTAACTATCCAGAGGCTCCATATGCATAGCTTGTAATAAATAATCCTGATTCCTCCCTCTCATCCCTTGTATCACTGCTGTCATTCATTTCACTTACACATAAACATCTATATACATCCATTAGTATCTATAATCAAATATATCATTACTATTATTTTGAACTGTCATGTGTTACATCAATTAAGAAAAATTAAGGCTTTTCTTTTACCTTCAATTATTCATTCTCTGATGCTCTTTCTTTATATAGATCTGAGGTTCTGACTTATTTTCCTTCTCTGAAAAACTTCTTTTAACATTTTAACTTTTAACAAGACCTGCTTGCAAGGCAGGTCTATAGACAACAAATTCCCTGTTTTATTTGTTGAGAAAGTCCTCATTTCCCCTTCACTTTTGAAAGATAATTTCACGAGGTATAGCATTCTAGGTTGGGTATTTTCTCTCTCTCTCTCTCTCTCTCTCTCTCTCTCTCTCTCTCTCGACCCTTTAAATATTTCACTCCATTTTTTCCTTGTATTCACGGTTTCTGAAGAAAAGTCAGATTTTTTTGTTCATTTGTTTTTGGCATTTGTGTATGTGTGTATGTGTTTGTTTGGCTGGGTTTTTTTTGCATTTATCCCCTTTGTCCTCTGAGCTTCCTGGATCTGTGGTTTCATGCTTGACATTAATTTGGGGAAATTAACATTGTTTCAAATATTTTTTCTGTTCCTTTCTTTCTTCTCCTGGTACTCCCATTGTGCATATTTACACCTGTTTCATTGTCTCACAGTTCTTGGTTATTCTGTTCTGGTTCCCCACCACGCTGCCCAGTCTGTTTTCTGTTTGTCTTTCAGTTTTCAGACATATTGAGATATCCTCAGGCTCAGAGATTCTTTCCTCAGATGTCTAGTCTATTATCAAACTATTCTTCATTTCTGTTATAGTATTTTTGATCTCTAGCATTTGTTTTCTTAGAATTTCCATCTCTCTACTTACATTGTTCATTTGTTCTTGCTTGTTGTCTACTTTCTCTATTAAAGTCTTTTAAGCATATTAATCACAGTTGTTTTAAATTCCCAGTCTGTGAATTCCAAAATTCCTGCCATATGTATTTCTTGGTTTTGTTTGAGATAGGGTTTCAGTCTGTTGCCTGGGCTACAATGCAGTGGCATCATCATAGTTCACTGTAATCTCAAACTCCTGGGCTCAAATGATCCTCATGCCTCAGCCTCCAGACTAGCCAGGACTGAAGGCACTTGCCACCACACCCAGCTAATTTTTTGGTTTTTGTAGGGAAAGGGTCTCACTGTGTTGCCCAGGCTGGTCTCAAACTCCTGGGCTCAAGTGATCCTCCTACCATGGCCTCCCACAGTGCTGGGATTACAGGCATGAGCCACCATGTCTTGCACTGCCGTATCTAAAACTGAGCCTGATGTTTGCTCTCTTTCTTCAAACTTTGTTTTTTGCCTTAGTATGCCTTGTAATTTTTCTTGACAGTGGACATGATGTTCCAGGTAAAAGGAATTACTATAAGTAGGCCTTTAGTAAAGTGGTGGTAAGGTGCTGGGGCAGAGGAAGCATTCTACAGTCCTATAGGAGGTCTCAGTCCTCTAGCAAGCCTGTGCCCCCGGACTACGAACTTCACAAGTTCAGTCTTCCCCCTTACGTGGGACAGGATGGCTAGAGTGGGCTGGGGTTGGGTATTTCCCTTTCTCTAGGTCAGTGAGGCTCTTCTAGAACTTCAGCAGTTAGGCACTGGTTACGTAGTTTTTCCTGAGGACACATCTCATTAGGAAGAATAGAATGCTCTGGTATACTTCAAAATGGTTCCTTTTCCCTGTCTGCTGCTGGATGCATGAGGAGATTTTTCTCCAACATTCATTCACTGTAAGAGCCTGGCTGAGCTCCTAGGGGTAAAACGCACAAAATGTGGGTCCTCCGCCGTTTTTGTCTCTCAGACGTGTCCGCACTGAGCAGGCGACAATTTGCCAGTCACAGTTCAGGTTTCCCTGCTCTGGCACTGGCTCTTGCGGAGGTTTCTGGCCGTGGGTTTCGCTTGTGGGTTTCTGTTCTCTAAGTTGTGACTCTCTGTATTCCCTTGTCTGTCTCTCCAGTTGCGGGGGCAGCAATTTGTCCCGTGAGCTCACTTCTCTGACAGATCTAAAGAAGAGCTGATTTTTCAGTTTTTTCAGCTTTTACTTATTGTTAGAATGGAGAGGAAACTTCCAAGCTTCTATGTGTCAGATTGGAAATCAGAAGTTGTAATATTTGAAAGAAAAATCTTTTAACCAGCTCAATAACTCTTGTAGCTTCACACATACAAACAAGAAACATGTTTATTAAAAAAAAATATTTATTAATTTTTACACCTGCTGGGTAGCACAAGACTATTAACACTATAACTCACTGAATGTACAATAAATGTTCACATTTAAATAATAGGATGGGGTCGACATTTTCAACCTATGGGTCAGCTTTAGCATCTCATGAAGTGCCTTTTAGACCTAAATTTCTTAACTCTTAAAAACTCTCTTTTGAAAGGATAATTCCAAGTCAGAAAACAATTCAAGAAGGTCAAAACAACAGGTTTTTCCAGAAAACAGGAATTTTACATGATGAAATGTCTATTTCTGAGGGTACAAATCAAACAATAAGAACATAAAATCTATGTCCGACCTACTCCAAACACTCACACCGCACTGAATGGAGTCCGCTGTCAGTGTGTCTTGAGAGAGGACACAAGATAAACATTGGCTACATACAGGTTTTCCAAACGGGGTCTTCAGATGGCTTATTATCTGCCATTTGCTCCAATCCAAATGCCTGTGAAAATCTATGACCTTGGAATGAATGTGCAGAACACCTGATCTTAAAGCCACATACTTGGCTTACCTGCCACTGGCATCTCTGGTTGGTAATATACAAATTAGTTTTAGCGTCTTTGTTTCATACAAGGACTAACAAAGGAGAAGAAGAAAACACTTTGAAGGGAAAGAGAAAGAGGTCCTTCCACAATATTTTTCTCTGTGTATTTTAAAACTTGAAATAACTGGCATAAAATGAACATTCCATTCAGTGATAGTTTTCAACTTTTCAGTAAGTTTATTCCTGAGGGGAGGGGAGATACCTTACTGCTTCAAAGTAAAAGAACCCAACAGGGCCAAATTTAAGTTCTCAAAACTAAAACAGGACCTGTGGTAAAGTCTAACATTCTTCACCCAGCAAGCCTCTCCAGACTGGACACCTGGATGTTTACAACGACCGCATCGTGCCACTGTGGGAGCCGGGTCTGTGTTTTGACTCAAGGTCGGTATTTTCTGTTGAAAACATTGACATTACCTCTTTGTCGCCAAAAATACAGAGTCTGTTTTCAGTTTGCACACATTTATGGAGTAACTTTCTGAAGTTCTTTTAGCACCTAAAAGTTCTAAGATAACTATATGAATGAGGTCTCAAAAATAAAGTGCAAAATCTACATATTAGTAAAGTTATTTCAACAGAATTGGTTACTTTTCAGATAGTTACCTTTAACATAAAGAAGCTACTTTACTTCTTAATTTATAAAACCAGTTTTTACCAAGAAATAGAAATAAAATAAATTAGGTAATTTCATCTGAAAAGAAGTTAGGCCTTTCTGTTCTGGAGTGATACATTCTACTATGCAGTAATTATTCTAAAAATGTGTTAGCATGTCACAAAAAGTTGTTAAAATACACGCTGATTTTTTTTAATGTTTTATGTGTATAATTGGAATGTATGGTAAAAAGAAGGCAATGTTTTTCCCCATTGAATTCAGAGCAAACAAGACTCCCAAACAGGAAAGTATATAAGAAAACTATCATCAAGGAAAATTTTTCTTCCCCTCCCAATTAACAGTATAATATTTATAAAGATTGGATTTCTTCTAGATCCCTCCTAATTACCTTTAAATATTATAAATGGTCCCCACATTTTTATTTTTCCCCTAAGTGTGAAGTTGCTTATCTTATAAAAAGATCCAGATAAGTTACAATATGTTGAAAGTTAAAAATGTTAAGAAATAAGAAGGCCCCCTTTCCATCCAACTTTAAAGAATGTTCATTTTAAGACAGTATTAAAAATACTAAAATACACTGAACACTGTGAGCAAGAGTTAGATGTATACGTGGTAAGAGCAAGGAATTCATCCTTTACCAATGAATGGTAAATGGATCCTGCAGGGCAGGGCAAGATTTCAGTATTTTCCATCTCTCTCTCTCCCCGCCCTTTCCACCACTCCCATCTGTCTCTATCTGTGTGTGTGTGGGGGGGGTGTTAATAAATTTTTCTTGGTACTAGTATCTCTTTCTCAATACAACCACAACCAGAGATTGGAAAGCAAAGCTTTAATGTAGGGATTTAAATTCTGCTGACACCAAGCAATCTTTTCTCTTTCAGGGAGTTCACCTTTACGGAGTAATAAAGTAAGAACTAACAGAACATGAAGTTCTGACCTAATCCTCTGAGGACCAGCATCTGTGGAAAGCACTACTAACAGCCCAACAATAGCTTTCCAAAATAGGAAAGTTTAAAAAAAAAAAATCAGCAATAGGAAAAATTTAGATGACAGTTTTTCCTTCAGAACAACACTGTCAAACTTTTATTTCATCATTTTTATTCTCTTAGTCAATAAGATCCCTTTGTTAAATTATTAAAAATTCGAACTCACAAGATAAAGCAGTTCTGACCTAATACACACCCACAAAATGTCCCTTCTCCTTTGGTGCCATGGCTTGGAATTAAAAGTCCAGTAGCCATGGACTTGGCACACCCTTTCTCCACCTTTGGTATGAATGCATTTTGCCACTGAATATTTCCACAAAGGAAAAGTAAGGCTTATCATTGTGTTAAAAAACCAACTCAAGAGCCAGGCAAATTTTCTCCATCTTGAAATCTACTTTCCCCTGAAAGATCTCCGTTCCATGGCAAAAACCTTTAGAGTCTGAAGAGTCAATTTGGTAAAGATGACCTTGGCAAAATAAATCCCAATGTATGTATGAGTGCCAAAACTGTAGTTTCCAAACTCTTGAGTGAATAATAAATCTTAAAAAAGAGTTCTAAGTGTCATAAGCTTTCGGATTTATGAATGAGAAAAGACATGATGTGACCGCTTGATTCTAGCGCGAGGACGAAAGTTACGGTTTAGTGATATGCACTTCGCTGCTTCCATTCCCGTTGGTGGTGGTGGTGATGATGTACTGTGTGGTCTGCGGTTGGCTGGTGGTCTGGGAGTCCAAGGAGTCACTGTGTGCAGAGGGCTGAACCTGCACTCCACCGGAGAGGGCAGACGTTTGCTTTTCCTCCAATTCTGGCTGACTTTCTGATAATACATAATGACCCTGTAGTGGGAAGAAAAGAGTCTTTAAAAACATGGGGTCTAAAAAGGAATGTGGAGCTACTGGGGGAGAAGAGGAGGGAACATGCCAAGAAATTTCATAAGGGGACCTCAAAATAGGAATCTACGGGCCAGGTGCAGTGGCTCACGCCTGTAATCCTAGCACTCTGGGAGGCAGAGGCGGGCGGATTGTTTGAACTCAGGAGTTCGAAATCAGCCTGAGAAAGAGCGAGACCCCGTTTCTAAAAATACAAAGAAATTAATCGGAAAACTAAAAATATAAAGAAAAAATTAGCCGGGCATGGTGGCGCATGCCTGTAGTCCCAGCTACTCGGGAGGCTGACGCAGGAGGATCGCTTGAGCCCAGGAGTTTGAGGTTGCTGTAGCTAGGCTGACGCCATGGCACTCACTCTAGCCCAGGCAACACAGTGAGACTCTGTCTCAAAAAAAAAAAAAAAAAATAGGAATCTACGATAGATGCTTCAACTGGGGCCTTTAGAGAGGATGGGTCACAGATCAGTCACGCCCACTGACTGCGAAGGTCAGCACCACAAGGGAGCACCTTAGCTGTTTTACCAAATGATACAGTGAAGAACTTCAGATACAGAAAAATGCATCATGGTGGTAACATATGTGGCAAAGAAAACATGTGCTATTATACTGCTCCTAAGAATTTAGAAATTCAGAAAAGACTGTTATCTGTCAATTACATCTTAAGAATAATATGGAACGGATCAAAGAAGAGATATTTAAAGTCTCCTTAAAAGGGCAGAATGGCCCTAAGAAAGGTAGTCGAGATCAGTGGTTCCCAGACTTCAGAATTTCAAAGACCAGCAAAATTAAAAATAACAAATGGCCCCCGAATTCTATTTTGCCAAGTAAGATCATTTAAAATATGCTACCACCAAATAGGCATTTTAACACTCAAGAGCATAAGAACAACACAATCTTAGAATAAAACCCCTTGCATTGAATAAATTTAGCTTTATGAAAACTTACACATTGTCTTTATTTTTTCTCATTTTTCCTCTGATCATGAAAACTTCTTCACAGACCTGTGGCTGGCTCTTTTGTTAACGTTTTTAAAGAAAGAATGTGTCAGTCAGAAGGGGGACTGGTCAGTGAAGAAGCAGAAGAAAAAAGAACTCACCAGGGGCACTCAGGCATGGCCTTTCCAAGCCCTGCCCAGAGAAAAAGCCAGAGCCAGACACCCATTTCATTCACCCAGGGCCACGTGTTCCGAGTCCACGTCCGCCAAGCAACTTTCTGATTTCCCACGTGGGGCTTCCGTTAGTGGGGGCGGGGAACTGTTCTCAACCTAGGGTCCATGAACCCCCAAAAGTGTACATTAAATTTGTACATATGTACATCATGGCTGGGGCAGGGAAATCTCCTTGACTATAATCAGGTTCCTGAAGGAGCTCGTGGCCAGAGAAAGGTAAAAGCCAATGAATGGACCCTACAGGAAGCAAAGAATTCCCTGGTCATGCCAATGTGATGACTCTATTTTATGTTACTTATTATTTTCACTAACAATTGGTACCATCACTCTGCATCCGTACATCTCTCCTAAGTCTAGTTAATGTGACCTTGCGTGCTAAGAAATGGGTGAACTCTCAGTATGCTTTTTTAAAAAATCAGGTTTTGTGAGTTTTTTTGTTTTTTGTTTTCAGACAGAGTCTCACTCGATTGCCTGGGCTAGAGTGCTGTGGCATCAGCCTTGCTCACAGCAACCTCAAACTCCTGGGCTCAAGCAATCCTCCTGCCTCAGCCTCTCACGTAGCTGGGACTACAGGCCCACACCACCATGTCCAGCTAATTTTTCTATTTTTAGTTGCCCAGCTAAGTTTTTTCTATTTTTAGTAGACACGTGATCTTGCTCTTCCTGAGGCTGGTCTCGAATTCCTGCCTCAAGCGATCCCTCCCGCCTCAGCCTCCCAGCGTGCTAGGATTACAGGCGTGAGCCATCACGCCTGCCAAAAATCAGGTTTTTGAGGCCACCAGATTACCTTGGTACCCTCTGAAGCCTCCTGGGAAACAGCTGCTCTTCTCTTGGTAATATCTCAATATCCCTAGCCACTTAGGAGTATTTTTCTTTATTTTTCTTTCAACTTTATTTATAATCAACAAGTAAAAATTATATATATGTATAGTGTACATGACATTTTATTATGCATATATATATATATCTTGTGAAATGATTAAATCAATCTAATTAACGTATCCATCACCCCACAAACTTACCATTTTTTTGTAGTGAGAACACTTAGGATCGACTCTCTTAACAATTTCAAGTATACAATAGATTTTTATTAACTATAGTCACCATGCTGTACATTAGACCTCCAAAACTCACTGATACCAGAGTATTTTTCTAAATTCAAATTTAGGTACTCTGTCTTCTAATACTTAGAGATAGGCCAGAACAAAGCAGTGTGTAGAGGATGTTAGAGAGGGCATACAGGCCCGGGTGAAGGGACTGTGAGAAAGGCGGACATCTGGCAGTCCTGCAAACGGGACCTGGGATGTGATCGCCACCGCTGCACGCAGCAGGCTTTGGAATGCACGGAGGCGCGGCTGATGCTGGGTCCCTGCCCTTTTCTTTATGGCCTTAAGGAATGAGGACATAACAAGATAATTATAAGTTTAATGTATATCACTGAATAGAGTTGTTTAGAACAATATGCTTACTATATGACACCAAAGATTTTATCTAGGTGTTCTTTTTTTTTTTGAGACAGAGTCTCATTTTGTTGCCCTGGCTAGAGTGAGTGCCGTGGCATCAGCCTAGCTCACAGCAACCTCAAACTCCTGGGCTCAAGCAATCCTCCTGCCTCAGCCTCCCGAGTAGCTGGGACTACAGGTATGCGCCACCATGCCCGGCTAATTTTTTCTATATATTTTTAGCTGTCCAATTAATTTCTTTCTATTTTTGGTAGAGACGGGGTCTTGCTCTTGCTCAGGCTGGTCTCGAACTCCTGAGCTCAGACAATCCGCCCGCCTCGGCCTCCCAGAGAGCTCGGATTACAGGCGTGAGCCACCGCGCCGGGCCGGGCCCCAGGTTTTAAGGTCTCACGGCACAGCGCCAGTGGTTCCAGGTCCCCTGGGGGGACAGGCACACGTCCCACCAAGCAGCACCTGTGTCCGGGCGCCCAGACCCCTCCTCACAGGACGGCTGTGCCAAGGGGGCGCTGGTCCGAGGGGGTGGAAGCACCCCCAGCCCCGTCCGGAAGGAGAATTCCAGGCCATCCCCTCCCGGCATCCTCCCT
>CAUYSK010101333.1:0-28047 GCA_963575035.1 Avahi laniger
GAATGTCCTTAATAATTCCCTTGGTAACCCTGTTACTTTGCATCTTGGGAATTCTTATATTTTTACTGATTCTCATACATTTTCTAACTAAATTTATTTCATCCTGTCTAGAAACCATCAAGCAGCAAATGGTCCTACATTGTCTGCCAGCCCTGGCATCTACGACAATCTACGAAGAACATATACTTAAGTCACCTGGAGCGACCCTGGAGAACCTACAAGAGGCCACCCTAATAGGAAATCGTCACCCCTTACTCAGCTTCAGATGAGTCGGTGGCCCTACCCAATGATTTGGGCCTCTAGAATGGAGAGTGGGGGATGTTAGGTAGATAGTGAGGGATTCTGGGTCTCACAGGAACGAAAGTGGGTGCTATTGTCCCCATCTTGGCCCTGCCCCCCCCAAGTCTCCACACTCAGTGGAAGAGGGAATACCCCTGAATCTGCCAATCAGAACTTGGTGCACAAGCTGCAAAAGAATGCAGAGGACTCTAGCCCATGGGCCAGGCCGCATGGGGTCCAGAAAGCGACCTAGAACCCACCTGTGTAGTTTAGGGTCAGGTCATGTGACTCCAAGTGTTTTCACAGTGACCTCTGAACCACAAGGGAGGTCCCTATCTGGACACTATAAAATAGGATGCAGACGATAGCCAATCTCCCTCTCTTTGCCCTTCCTGTTGTCTGTCCTGCTGCGACAGTGTGTCCAGTGGTCATCCATGGTGTATGTACGTGCTTGCCTAACTGCGGCGTGTCTGGTCATTCTTCGGCCACGAGCGCCCAAGAACCCGAAGTTTCAGACTGAAACCTAACAATAGCAGTGGTGACCTCCTGTATCCGCGTCCCCACATGGGGAGTGAGCGCAGCTGCCGGCCAGCCACGGAACCCGGGAGCCACGGCTGAGATTAGGTCGCGCATGCGTGTAGCGAAACACTCCACATCGACCCGCCAGTTATCTACTGTAAAAACCGCTTCGCGCATTCCCAACTCCCGAAGAAACTGAATTAAGTCAGTGAATGAAGTCCACTTACTCACGGTTTCGCGTAGTTCTCCGGTGCCATCTCATACTGTGGGGGCGGCAGCTGTAAGCCATTCATTCAAGCAAGGAGCGGGCGCCCTCGCCTTGGCGAAAACTCCTCTGTAGCCTCCGCCTCAGGGAAGGACGTATGGTCATGGATGCCAATTGCTTCATCTCCCTTGGGGAGCACAGGACACTGTCCGGCCCTTCATCCCATAAACGCAACAACCAGGCAGACACAGTCTCCTCACCACGCTGTCTGCTCTGTTTCCTCAGCTCCCTCAGCTCCCCGGGGGCGTCGGCAGAGTGAGGGAGATGCTCCCTTACTTCAGGGCGCCTGCGCCACCCCGCCTCCGCTATGGCCTGCGCATGCTCCATTCTTTGTTTTTAACCACTGGGCGGGCTCTCAGCAGAGGGGCCTCGCCTCAGTTTCCTGAATGCTCGTGGTTTCCTCAGCATGCAAGGCTGAAACACCTGCTTTTTCACCAATGTCTGCACCCGGGCTTCCAGATTTTTCTCTGTCTTTTATACTCCCTTACCTGGGCTTCCTGTCGCAGGGTGTCCTCATGCTGCTCCTGGAGGGCTGTGAGGAAGAGCCGGCCCATCCGACCAGCGCTGCTGGCTCCCCAGGCTGCAGCGACTCCTCCAAGGCCCTCAAGGCCTTTTCCCGGGCAACAGGGGTGCATTCCACCTGCTCCCACTCCGTAGCAGGGGCTCACGGCATCAGAACCGCTGCCACTTGCTGCCACAAGCCCGTAGGAGGCCGCATGTCTTCCCCTGCTGGGGCGAAGGGGACACTTACCCCAGCTGTATCCTGTTGGCAACGCCAAGTGTGAGGCATGAGCTCTGTGGCTGGCGCGCGCTCCAGCGCAGGCTTTGGAAATTGGAAGAAAAGGTGCGTGGCAGCAGGCAGGTGAGACATGCTCTTTATTGTTGAAGGGGGGAATACAGCTGCGGCGAAAAGCATGGCGGAGAACATGGTGAGGGCTTATATGTGGCTCTGAACAATAGTGGCAACAGGCCGTGGGAAAGCGCAATCACATGGGTTCACACAGGAGATAACACCTTGGTTACGTGAATGTACTGACTCCTGCCTCCCAGGAAGGCCGGCTGGGGGGTTGGGCTAGAAAAAACACTGCGGCAGCGATCTTAGTTTGGCCTAAGAAACCTGTTGCCTGTACAAATGCAGTTTCTCTTAGAGCCTTATAGCAATTTAATCACCATAAATCAAAGAAGAGGGGTAGTCAGATGGAATATACAAAATATGATGTAGAGGGAGTCTTTTCCAGACAGGAAGTGGAGTAAATGAATGCCCTTTCCAGCCAGTGGACTGTGGGAAAGAGAAGCGAGAGAAGCAATAGAAACACCTGTTGACACACTTCCCCTAGATTTCCGCCACTGGGAGTGGAAGGTGGAATACTGTGTGGTTAAGGCAAAGCCAAAGACAGGGGACGTCTGCAGAAATGGATTCTTGCATGGAGGCAGGTGCTGGTAGGAGAGGAAGGATGAAGTTTACACAGTCTGCGTCTCCCTAGACACCTTTGTGATGTAGAATCAATTCACAAGTTCCTGAGGGGACAGAGAAGTAGCTGAGATGAAAACCAGCTGGCCTGCTAGGGGGGCCATCCGTAGTGGAGAGGCTTGAGATGTTTGAACACTGTGAACAGAGCTGAGGGCGGGAGGAGACCTTTGCTGAGACCCAGGGGGCTGGGCGGCCCAGGTAGAGCCACACTGGGCTTAAGTCAAAAAGGGACATTTAGCAGGCCTGCAGAGCTCACGGAACAAAACACAGTTCTTCAATGACAACCTTAGCAGGGAAAGCCAGTGACATGCTCGTGCATGTAAGGAACCTCCTGAGGAGCCAGAGGACCCAAGGGATAGGGTACAGGAGCTCACATGACCGTCTCCTGCTGAGGTTCTCCATCAAGTTTGGGTTGGAGGGGACGAATAGGAGAGGAAAGAAGTCTTAAGGCATTTTTGTGAAATTAATGGAATTATTGAAAAGAAATTTTAAACTATAAAAAAAATGATTTAATAGGGGCTTTGCTAAGAAGATTAGATCAATTTTAGAAACAAATAACTGCACTGTCTTTGTACTGCTGCTGAGTGGCAGTGTGATAATATTTCCATACAAATTGTATGTTTAAACTTTAACTTATCATTTAATCAATGTCTTCTACTTTCTCAATTTAAAACATGAAAATATTTTCTCCTTTGCTTTTTCTTGTACATTTCCCTCCTTTCTCACCTCCCCACAACTGTCCTCTGTACCTTTCCATATATATGGGCAAAATGGATAATAATCACAACATATTTTGTAATCATAATTAAGTTTTTATAGCTTATCGTAAAAATTGATTGTAAAAGTAGAAAATTTGAAAGTTATTTTCCTGCTTTGGCATATGTATCACTTGGAATATATCTCATCTTCCTAATTGAAGACTGTTGAATTCCTTTTTCAGTTTGGATAGTGTTTTTATGTTTGGACTCAGAATTCCTTATATTGCTTTCTATAGTCCTGGAGTTTTACCTTGTTGCTCTGTAGACCTCTTGAATAGTTGTACAACTGGGACCTCCCGTTATTACTCTCCTTGGTTAGTTCTTCCAGTGTCTCCTATTTTATTATATATTTATATCCTCATTTTTTTTTCAGAGTAAAATCCTTAAATAAATTGCTCAGAAAAAATATGTGGCAGATAAATATTCAGATGCTTTGCACATGTCCGATAGTATCTTTATCTACAGAATTTATCTACAGAGTACAGAATTAATAATGGTGTAGATGGATATAGATTTCTGGGTTAGTCCAGTGGTAACTTTTTCTATGTTTTTGAAAACATCGTTTCATTGTGTTCTACCAGTAGTATATCAGATAGAAGGTGAAAGGCCAGTGTGATTCTTATTGCTCTGAACATAACTTGTTTTCTCGCTCGTGCTCGATGGTTTTATTCTTGATGTACATAAGTTTCACATCGATATGTCCAATTGGGGGTCTCCTTTCATTTCTCCTGCTGTTGCTTGGTAGTCCCTTTCCATATGAAGGTTTGTTTCATTTTCACCTGGGAGAAATTTATTTTTAAAATGATTTCACCTTCTCAATTTTCTGATTTTTCTTCTGTTTGTTGCATCTCCCAGATTTTCTGGTCTCAAACTGAAAACTACCCAAAATATCCATCACCAATGGGATTAGTACCACACAATGGAATGCAGAGGACTTCATTAGAATGAATGCAAAACTATGAATACGTTTTAGAAATATAGTGTTACGTGAAAGAAGGCAGGCATGAAAGAGCACACACATATAATTTCAATTATATGAAGTTACATAAACAAGGCAAACTTAGGCTGGTAGTCAGAATATCGATTACCTTTACAGGGAGAATAAGAATGAGCAGAAAGGTCTCTGGGTGCCATGTTGCTCTATTTCTATACCTGGCTACTAATTACACAGGTGCACTCAGTTTATGAAAATTCATCACACTGTGTTATAACAAATGCACTTTTGTGTAACTATACTATACTTGAATAAAGGGTCTAAACGGGTAACAGTAAATTGGTGACAATAATATTTATAATATATTTGACATAAAATAGTATTTCTTTAATAAATAGAAGCTCTTAAAAATGAAGAAAAAGATAATCATCCTTTTAAAGCTGTAGAAAGGACAAGCATTTTTAAAAATCACAAATGAATATTTACTGATGACTAATAAACATTTTTAAAAGGTTAAAACTCACTGGTAAATAAATAAATGCAAAGTGAAGTAGACATGATATATGTGAAGTTGGTAAGAGTAAAATTAGGGAAGTGCTCCACATTGGTGAAGTTTTGTGAGCATGAGCACTCTGAAGTATTGCAGGGGGAATTAATGCTGCTAGAGACTTTCTGAATCATGAATTGGCCATGGCAACAGAAATCCAACAAAAGTGGATACTTTGTGGTCTGCTATTAAACTCTGGAAGTTTACCCTTAATTAATTGTGGATGTTTATAAATATTCCACTATATCAATTATTTATCAAAACCAATTTATCAAATTTAATTTTTAACAATTGAACTCAACGATGAGAAATGGGTTAACCAGTTTGTGTTAAAATTTTACAGTGAAATCTAGTGCAGCCTTTAAACAGGATGCTGTGGATGGATATTTCATTACACTGAAAGATATTCAGAATATAGTCTTAAAAAATTCTCAAACTATATAAGCTTTTAAATTTGAAAATATGCATTTTGTGTACTTCCCCTCCCCATCCCCACAATGGGAATAAAATGGAATGGAATTAATTAAAATGTTAGGTTTATCTCTCAAAGATGGATCATCAGTAATTTTAATTTTCTTAATTTGTTTTCTGGATTGTCAAATGTTTCTATCAACAGAAAGTATTTATTATTTTTAACAAATAAAGCATTTCCTAAAAGTATTGGTAGTTTTCTTTAAAAGATAAATTATTCACATTCATAGAACTTTCTTTTTCACCTTTTTATGACAAAGTGTTTTGATCGTTTTCATTGACATATTTTTTGATGCTACTAAGCAAATAATTTTAATTTCCATATGTTAAAGAGTTGTTTTATTCCATTCAAATTTAAGTAATCATGTTTTTAGAAGAGTAAGAAACTAGTAAAGAAAGAAAATCTTGTCTCATTTACAGGAAGGAAGTCAAATTCCAGTACAGAAGCAATGAGCAGACAGATTAATTTGGGATATCTCTGCCATTTGAGCAGGAACCAGTAATACTCCATTCAGTTCCTGGCTAGGGACAGAGACCAGACTAGTCATATGCAGGCTAAAGAAAAGCAGAACTGAAACTTCCCAGGCTTTGGGGCCTCTGCATCTTTTTTTTTTTTTTTTTTAAGATGATTTAAGAATTTAATCAATGGCATATGTCAGGCCCCAGAGGGAATGACGTTCTTCACTAAAAGCTAAAGATTTAGTTATACAATCTTGGTAACAGTAGAAAGTGTGATATGGAAAGTTAAGTATTGTAGTCGAAGCCTAATTTTCTTTAGACTTTTTGCAGCATATACATTTCACTTAATTTTCCATTCCTATGCAATAAAACTATCGACATAAAACAGTTGTGCTAATGGATGGATGCTTTCAAAAGTGCACTGAACAAGTGCATAAAAACCAAGACAATCAATGGGAAAGTGCAAAAGGTGATGTTGATAAGGGCACTTCTTAGAAATTTCTATGTATTCCAAAATAGCAGTTGACAATGCTAAATTAAGTCATCCAACTCTATGGCATTTTCCCTGAATTGTCTTTTTTCCCTCTGATCATATTAAGTACAATAATTATGTAAATATAGTCTAATTTACTCCAACTTTCAAATAGTTAACCTAACATTTTATCTCAGTCTATATTTGTATAGCAGGCATAAATCTTGGTGTATGTAATGTTTCACTTTCTATATTACTTAAATTATTAATAATTTTAATATCTTTGCCTCCCATTTTGTCAGCTGAAAGAAATTTAATGTTAGTTAGTTCAGGGTTTACCCAGTTCTTGGCCTGGGCTCCCGTTAAGTTCCCAGGGTCTTACAGAGTGCCAAGTCACAGGAGGGGAGGGCATCTGTGACTCTGTGTCTCCCTTATGCAGATGGCACTGCTGGGATACCCTTATTCCCATCTGGTCTTTAGTCACTGGTCTCTGTAGGTAGCTGCTGACTCATCCTTTGTCCCATGTAGTAAACTTTGTCAGTTTTTCATCTACTGTCTTGCCCTTCCCATACTCTATTGGGCTTCAGTAAACTATGCATCTGGCTAATGTGCAGAATCATACTGCTCCTGGAGTTTGGAAAACTCTGGCTCCTGTATCTGCATGTTTTTGCTTGTAGTGATCAAGTTGAGTCTAATCTATACACCACACAGAGTTTTTGTGCATGTTAAGGCATCCCCTCTGGACAGACCAGCCCTAAGAGCAGAAATGCCTTTCTGTGCTGAGTGGAATGTGAGCTGGATTTCAGGCTCCTTATACCCAGGTGATTCAAATTACATTTTTTTATTCTCCTAACACCTATTGTCTGCCTCTTCTTGTAATATGCAGTTATTTAGAACAAAGTTGTTTACGCAGCTGTCAATATACTCAGTGGTACAATAATCAAACTTATATTTCTCAATTATATTCAAAAGGCAATTGAGATATTTTTGTTAAATGCCTTGCTGAAGTAAAAACATATGGTATCTTTGATACTACCCTGATCAACAAGTCTAATATTATATTTTTAAAGTGAGACTAATCTTCCATGACTTTTAATAGTTACTCAACATTTTTTCCCATAGTCACTGATAGATTTCAGAAGTGCTCACAAATACTCCTTTAATAATCTTCTGAAATTTCCCTAAATTACAATATCATGCATATAAATATAGTATTACTAGAAACAAATTTTCTTTCCTCAAATTTTCTTGCCTTCCCCGAAAGTAAGCGTTTTCCAGCCCTCTGATGTGCAAGATATTGTGGTAGATATTATTTTATATATTATATATGTGGCATATAATATATGTGTGGGGGCGTCTGGGAAAGGAGTTAGGGAAGGAAAATTATATTTATTTTCTGTGATATTATAAAATTACATTTATTTGTAAAAATTACATGTTTATATTTATTGGCCTATGATATCCTAGGCATCTTTTATTATATTTATTTTTCCCACCAGACTCATGTGGTTGGTATTATCATTTTTATTCTCATTTTGTGAATGAGAAAATTTATGCCATGAGAGGTCACACTACCAAAAGACATTGAGCCACAATTTTATACGTGTATCCTATTCCAAAGCCAATTCTATTCTACTTAACAATAGTGCTCAAACTTTAGTATATTTAATACTAATATAGTAAGAAGCACATTCATGGGTTCTGTCCCTAGAGATACAAATGTAGTCAGTCGAAAGTGAGCACTAGGATCTTATTTTTAACAAGTAATCCAAGTGATTTTGATGCAAGTAATCTGTAGATAATAGTTTGAGAAACTGCACTAAAACATATGGCTTCAGAAAGTGACAATCTTGTATGGCATTACCAATGCATGTATGATTTCAATAAGGGTAAACTGAGAAAATTCTATAATTCATTTACAAAGCACTTTAAAGAACAAGAAAGGAAGTTCAATTGATAAGTAAATCTGAAAGACATTTGATCTGCATTTTAAAGGTTGGCTTTGATGTAAGAAGAAGGTGTGATAGGATCATAAAGGTACATACAAAGGTAGTAGTATAAAAATGAATTTCTGAATGGCTAGACATTATAGCGTAGGATAAGACGTATAGAAAATAATAACTTCTGCCATTATATAGTGCTTATTTTTTGTGCCCAAAATCCAATTATGAAATCAGATTATAGCATTTTAGAAAATGTGAACCATCTTTTTTTAAAAAAGGATGGTATCTTCTAAAGCTCTGCTTTAGATGATAAAAATGGGGTGTTAGGAAGAATGAAAGAGGCAGGGGTTATAATCCACTTTAGAAATTCTTGTTTTAGACCAATAAATGTATAAATAAGTGTTTGAGAGAATTTAAAGTAAATTGAAGGAAGAGGACAGATCTTAGAATGTCTTAATGTTAAAACTAGCCAGATATGTTGATTGACTACAGTAACTGGAGAAAGAAGAAAGACTTAAATATTTCTTTAACACTAAATCAAGAGAGCTGGAAATGTGGTGGCACCATGAACTCAGAAGGAAAATACAAAGGAAGGAACAGTTTTCAGTGGGGCATACGAGTTCAGGTTTTGATGTAATGAGTTTGAGCTACTAATAGGGTATTGCTATGGAGCTAGCATTATAAAGGCAGTTGGAAGTACAGACTTGGGAAACTAAAGAAAGGCCAAAGCTGACCTATACCTATACACTTGAATGTATTCTGCATAGGTCAGTAAAACCATGAGAGTGGATGATGTCATTAAATTTGGTATATCAACTGAGAAGATTTTTGGGAGTTCATAATTTGAGGAAGCATACTTTTAAGAGGTAAGTAAAGAAAATAGAGTCAGTAAAGAAGGTTGAACTGAGTCCCGCAGAAAAACATCAGAAAAAAACCTAAAGAATACGGTGTTGCCAAATTATAGAGGAAAGAGGGATGGGGGAGGATAATAAATAGTTCTGATGTTGCAGCATGGAGAATAGAATTAGTCATCTTATTTGGCGATTAAGAAATCATTAAGCAGCTCTGATGGGAGAAATTTTAGCAGATAATGGGCAAGGGATCCTGAGGTCAACGGATTGTTGAGTCAGCGTTCAGAATGGCCGGCAAATCCAGATGGCATCTTCAAGACTACATCTCAAGGCTGCGAAGTGAATAGAAATGAGGGATAACAGCTTAAGCAAAACCCAGAGTAAGGAGAGAAGGTGTTTTTTGTTTGTTTATTTTTTAAGTACTAGGAAATTTAATTTGTTTATAAATTGAGATGATTATAATCAGTCAAGACACAAGGTAAATTAGAGGTGTAGACAAGCAGATGACTGGACAAAAAGAAGAAAGGGAACAAAATTAAGAGCTTAAGGGAAAGGAAAAGAATGGGTCTCTTTAAATACAAATAATTGCTATGAAGTACGCCTTGTCAGGTCCTTCGAATATCTCATTTAATTTTCAAAACAACTTTCAGGTAGATATTTTTATACTTATTTTACAGATGAAGAAAATGAGGTTGGCTTACAGTAAGAAGATGACAAGTCCATGTTTCTTTCCAATTTTTCATGTTGTTTCTTTTGTGTCAGAAGGTAAACAATAATGAGAAATTAAAGGAAAACATTTGAGAAAGGGGAAAAATAAAGGAATTTTAATTGGGTGTTTTTAAACTTTTAAATAAACAAAATGAAGTCATTTGTTTTCAGATTTGGCTGCGTCTAGAGATTGGCAAAGGTCCAAGCTACTGGGAGAAAGTTATTGAAGAGATAATTAACTGAAGATAAATAAAATACTAATTGGTTATTAATATTCATTATTCAGTTGCAGTTAGATTTCAAACTTGTGGTGAGGCCAATTGTTAAAATAATGTGGATTTTCTCTTGCTGTGCTTAGTCATTTCTAATGGAGATGGAGAAACAGCAATAATTAACATAGAATTAGGAACTGCCAAGGTATGTAAAGCCAAAAAAGCGATCCTTGGCTGCTTGTGAAAGAGCATGCCTTAATGACTGACCGTGGTCAGTCTGGGGAAGGAATGGAGTGAGGCCAGGGGAATAGGACTGGATGAAGGCATTACATTGTGCAGGAAATGCCAGGTTTTGGAGGATGCACACACACATGGGGAGATTTGAAGAAACTGATGTGCCTGGTGTGGTTTGTAACGAAATGATCCAGGCTTTTCAGCACTCAGGTGAACATCCCAGCCTGAGGTCACCTTCACTGTGTATCCTTAAGGTAAAAGCAATTTTAGAGCCCTTTTGGTCCTGTGCATGTCCCAATTATCCAAGGATTTTCCAGAAAATGCCAAATGAAGTGATATTTAATTCTACCCTGCTTTCTATTTTAGTTTATTATTATTATTATTATTACTATTAATTTTTACTTTTGTAAAATTTCCCAATTAGTTTGTTTAATTGTGTAGTCCCTACGTTTCTGAATATTTGAGACACATCAGCACTATTTCCCCTCTTCTTTTTATCTTATTGGCATGGAATCCTAAAGAAACAGGGTGAAGAACAATAATCATTTAAAAACTATAGTAAATTTTAGTTTTATATACAAAACCCAAACTTACATTCACACAGAATTTATTCCACAGAAGAATTTTCCTAAGTGTAACTTTCTCATGAGGGCTAGGATTTGTGTCTTTTTGTTTGTAATAGTTTTATCTTATCTGCCTAGAACAGTCCCTGACACATAGTAAGTTCTTAATATATGTTTGCTGAATGAATTAATTAATTTTAGGCAAAACAAATGCCACCTAACACCTACAAAAGTGACATGCTGAACTGATAGCCTATCATCTACAAATGTTTAATTCTTCTTCCATTAATCTCTGAAAAGATGGAATATGTGTGAACAAAACCTTGAGATCCCTGATTCAACTTTCTTTTATTCCTGTGTCTTTCTAGATAGTTTTACAGTTAGAAATCAGCTGCTTTTTCACACATTGTAAAGGGTGTAGGTAGAGTGTAGGGTATCTACCTTGAGATTTCATTCTGACTTTGATTTTGGTGCAAACTGGTCTAAGCCAGTTGGGGCTCCTATAAATTTTAGTTCCTTTTGGTAGATATCTTAGTCAGCTCAGGCTGCTACAATAGAATACCATAGACTGATGGCTTAAACAACAAACATTTATTTCTCACAGTTTTGGAGTCTGGAATTCCAAGATCAAGATGCCAGCAAATTTGGTGTCTGGTGAGGCCTCTCCCCCTGGTTTGCAGACAGCCATCTACTTGCTGTGCCCTCACATGGCAGAGAGAGAGATCCTCTCTCTTCTATAAGGGAGCTGATCCTATGTTGAGGGATCTACCCTCATGATCTAATTACCTCCCAATGTCCACATGATAGTACCATCACATTGGAGATTAGGATTTGAACATACAAATTTAGAGGAGGGGGTCAAACACTCAGTCATAGCAGTCTATAAACAATTGCCATTAAAACAGTTTGAGGTGAGTAAAAATTAGCTATTCCTCATTGTTATGGGTTATAGTAAAAGCAAATCTCAGACTAAATCTCACACTAACTAAACATTTACTGGTAAGCTAGCACAAAAGAAGTTTATTCACCTGCTCTGTAAATCATAGCTCCCTGTTCTATCAGGTATTCTAAACCAATTTGCGTGAAACATTCACTAGAAGCAAAAGCCAAGATTCCCAAGGATTCTTTTATAGCTGACATCAGGCAACTGTTATAGCAGGTGTTACAGTGGGTGGTTCCAAGGACAAACCTAATGGCACACAGAGAGTTCATTCACCAACGGGCTCAGAGGCGGTCTCAGAGGGGACTCGCCACCAAATTCGAGCCCTGTCTACCCAATTTTTCTCACTTTTATTAAGTTGAGGTGGTCCAAGGGGTGGGGTATCAGGAGCCTAATGCCCGGCAAGTAATAGGTTAGTTGAGGTGTCAGGTAATAGGTTAGTGTTACGTTGATGCACCAGGTAATAGATTTAGTGTATGCTGATGCTCCAGGTAATAGATGAGTTGATGCACCAGGTAATAAGTTTAGTGTTACGCTAATGAGGGTCTTCCGTGAGGGGTGGGGAGTCTCAGGTGGCTGATGTGCCAAATAATAGATGGGGATTTTCCTTATCACAACTAAATTCTCTGTAGATGGACAAAGTCTTGTTTAGAAATTTAGACAAGGTCTCATTAAATTTCTGTACTTTATTTATGCTAATAGGGTGAGAGTCTCCAAAATTGTTTTACCAATTCATATTACTTAACATGCAGGGAGAGGCTGTTTCTTACATTCAACAGGCTGTTGAAGAGGCCAATGATTTTACCAATAAATTAAAGAAAATATATTAACAATGAAATTTTAGGTGACAGTCCAGATACCAATGACAGAAAGACCTGCAGCATCTTCTGTCGAGGGCAGTAGACTTTCTTACGTAACACTGACCATGTTTCGACCGAACTTTTCCTTTTAAAAAAATATTTTTACGTTCATATAATTGTAAACTTCAGAAAAGTTGAGAAAATAGTATAAAGAACCCCTTTATGACCTTCACCCAGATTTTCCAAAAGTTAACATATTACACATGTGCCTTACCATTCTCTAATGATATGCATATTCATACTTTCTAAACCTTGCCACCATGATTCCCCTTGACCTACATTCTTCAAATTTGGCCAGGCGTTCCATAATGACCTTAATAACCAAAGTAAAACATGCGCTTACAACACTTAGTTATAATCTTTCTTCAGTCACCTTATTTCTTGGTCTTTCTGTGTCTTTTGTGATCTTGCTGTCTTTGAAGAGTGCAGGCTATTGGTTTTGTAGAATGTTTTCCAGTTTGTGTTTGTCTGATGTTTCCTCATGATCAGGTTCAAATTATGTATTTTTGGCATGCATACCACAGGACGATATTGTCCTTTTCAGGGAGTCACATAGGGAGACACGTGATGTCTGTCTGTCCCATTGCTAGCATTGTGAACTTTGATTTGGTGGTGTCTGTTAGGTTTCCCCAGTATAAAGTTAGTATTTTTTTCCTTTTGTAGTTAATATATATCTTGTATAGAGATTATTTGAGCCTATATAAATGTATTGTTTCTTTTTGAAAATTTTACTCATAGTTTTAGTATCCATTGTGGATTCTTGACCGAAACATTTATTTACTAAGATGTTTGGCTGATGGTGATTTTCTAATCCTTCACTCTCTCTACTGTAAGAAAGAACATTCTTACTTATTCCTTTATTTATCTAATGGGTATGGATTCATGGTCCTTATTTTATTCTATGGTTTATAATCTGTTACTGTCACTGTCTATTTTGATGCTCAAGTTTTTGCACTGTGCATTCTTGATTAGAATCTATCTGTTGCTCAGTCGACTGTACGTGATTTGATCGAAATGCCAGCTGCTCCTGGGTCATAGCTTAATGTAACACACGCCTACATAACATGACACTATCTATGCTGAAGCATTTTCAAGTGAATTGCAGACACTGTAATTAACATAAAGGTCCATTCCAGTAGGGAATAAATTAAAGTTGAAATGTGGGCCTCCAAGTGAAAACAGACTCTTTGAAAAATGTAAGTATTTTGAAAATGCTTTGAAGCATGAGTATCAGTCAGGTCCCAGGTGAACCCAGCTAAGGCTTATCATCTGATAAATCACTTATTGAAGCACACAATTTCTTTAGCATTTTGAAAAATAAGTATTTAAATTTATGTTTCTTTCCTCTTTTCTTTGGAAAAAACTTCTTAGTTTGAATCATCCCAGGATTAGAAACACTGAAATAATCTTTAAAATTAATCTTTTGCTGGCTTTACTTATGGTGATGTATGGAAAATCCTGAGACTTGAGGTTTCCTATTATTTTTCCTAAGTTAGTTATTCAAATAATGAAAAAATTCCCGTATGTGAATTCAAACTGATCTTGGGAAAATTTAAATCTTCTATCAGGTTCATGTAGAATATGGGTGAAATGCAGGTGTTTACTCTTTTCTTTCCTCTAGTAATTTGCTCCTTGTGTATCAAATTTTATGGTTATAAAAATATTTGTATTTATCAAAACTCATTTCTTCTCATTACTTCATAAAATCTTATTCTAATAAATAAATTTTATAAAAAAGGATGAACTCAATATATGGAGAAAAATAAAAGCCATAATCTTATATTTTTAGATTTCAGAAATAATTCACATAAGAATAAACTTATTTAGATTTTAACTTCAAGGAAGGTATAACATTTCTAAACCAGTCAAAAATGCTTTAGATTATCCTCAAACATGTAATCTTAATTCTGCCTTTTCTAACATTTTCTGTAGGCTGTTAATATAGAGAAAAAAGTAAAAATGGAGAGGGGAAAATAATAACAGTGTATAATTTCTTATAATGCTTTTCCTCTCAACTCTATTCATTTCATACTTTCATTTGACTCTAACAATTGTCCTATGAATAAAGTGTCATTATCACTGTTCCTCAAGTGAGGAAATTTAAATTCCAAGATAGCTTGCCATAGTTATTTAATGACTTTACTGGATTAGAAATGAGATTCAAACCTAGATGATTTTACTTCAGATCCTTACTTTCTACTTCACCATGCTCTGCGTTGTGAAAATGTAAAATGTGATGAAAAAACACTCAGAAAATATGTTATAGTTATACGCCATGTTTTATGTGTAACTTCTTCCCACGTTCAGTTTCTCTGAGGACTCTTTTGGCTCTGAGTTAGCTATCTGGACATTTGTTTAGTACATCTTCATTTAGTGGAAACACTGGGCCGGGCACTGCCCTAGACACTGGAATACAAGACAAAGGGCACTTTAACTTATGTTAATATGGGGCAAATGCAGGCAATACACAAGTAAACACATATATGGATGAATATTTATGTTCATTTAACAGGAGAAAATTACGAAACTTATATCTGGTTAAGAGAACCTGAAATATCACAGAAATTATTTCTTAATTACATATTTAATTGACAAATAAAAATTGTACATATTATGGTGCACAACATGATGTTTTGAATTATGTATACATTGTGGAATGACTAAATTGAACTGATTAACATATGTATTACCTCACATGCTAGTAACAACCATTCTACTCTCCGCTTCACAGTTTGACTTCTTTAGATTCTACATATAAGTGAGATCACGAGGTATTTCTCTTTCTGTGCATGGCTTATTTCATTTAACATAGTGTCCTCCAGGTTCATCCCTGTTGTCAGAAATGACAGATGAATAGTCAAAATAATGATGCTGAATGAAAAAAAGAGTTCATATATTTGATTCCATTTATATAACATCCTAGAGAAGGTCACCTAATCTATAAATGTAAAGAATCACTGGTTGTTTATGGATGGGTGTAGAGGAAATGGGGCATGTGAGATCATGAAGGGACATAGGAAACTTTTGGGGTTGATGGATAGATTCATTACATTGAATGTGGTGGTAGTTTCACAAGTATTTATATTTATAAGTCTTTCAGCTAGACAAATTAAATATGTATGATTTATACTATGTCAATCATAAGTCAGCAAAACTATAAAAAAAGAAAAGAAATGTATTGAATGTATTTCATTCTCTATGTCTCTAGTTTGAAATGCCTAACATTTCAAACATCGGATTTCATTTCATATGAATTAGGTTGTTTAATCCCTCATTACCTGAACCTATAAAACTACTTAATGTTATTTCAGGGTAGATTTCAAAAGCTGAGGGAATAATTTAGTCAAGTCCATTTACTATAAGTCTTGGCTTACTTTTTGGAAAATAACTAAATTATTATTAAAAACTAAAATGGCTTAGAGTGGCCTTTTAAAAAATTTAAATATATGTTTGATGAAATCCCTTACTTATGTGCCCATTTACTTTATAAGTGTAAACAGCACATACTAATTATCTGATAATATTACTGTCCAAAGACAGTATCTTCAAGATAGACCTTCACAAAATCATTTTAAAAAAAAATGGATTGAGAGAGTTAGAATACTAATATTAGTAAAGCCTAAAGATTTATTTTTGTTTTCCATACTAACTGCTAACACTAATAATTTAATTCACAGGTAGCAGTATACATTTGAAATGAAGTCATCCTTGAGGCATGAAAATAAATATTCCTTAATTCCATGCCAGTACCTCCATATGATGATTCCTGGCTTGAGATTCTAAAATTTTTTTAAGTGAGTGAAAAAAGTGTCTGGGAATGGTGCTGTGTCATGCCAGATAGCTCTATATCTCCTCTCCTGACATTAGTAACTTCAAGTTCCATTTTCCTAAGTAAAAAATTTAGCAAAAGCCCAACACTTCGTTAATTGTAAACCAAACCTGTCTTTTAAAGTATCTTAAAAAAGAGAGAAATCCTTATGTTCTGGTTATATTTTGTAACATAGAAACAACTCAGTCTGCCATAATACTTCTATTTATTTTATTTTGGATGAAGGTATCAAATATTAGCAAACACACAAGTTATTTACACCTATTGACATTCCTGTTCACCTCTTTGATGCCCTCTCTAACTACTACAGAGTACAAAAAAGACCACAAACAAGATGAACTTTTGTTGGTAGAGCTATTCCAACAATGTACCAGATATAATAAATGATGTTTTTTTTTAATAATAAAATGTGGTCTGTTTATATCAAATGAATATGTGTGATTGCTAAGCAACAAGGTAGAAAAACCTATAGCAAATATTCTTAACTCAGGGTGTGAGTGGTTTGGTGTATAATCTTAGATTAGTCACTTCATCAGCTCTGGCAAGGTTGTTATTTGGATGGCAATTTCAACTTGTCCAGGAGGATATTTTGTATAATTAAAATACTGGCTTCCAGTTCTGGAACAAGATGCCATAGAATCATTTTTTCCCTTTTTCTCTCCTCTAACTACAACTAAGCAACCTGAAGATCATTAAACAGGCAATAATAAAAGGACTCAGAAATCTTAGAAGAAGAGTGTGGTCTGCTAGGGACCTCATGAATTGAGAAATGACAATGTGGTCCTCTCTCTTGGTTTTCTGTTTCTCTCTCATATACCACCAGATTGGGTACCAGGAACGCAGCAACCTGGAACCAACAAGCATAAACAAAAAACCAAAAAACAAAACCACATGCAGAAGAAAATAAACAAAAAGCCAAGAAAGCCTACTATCAGGCCAGAGGACTAAGAAAGGGAAGTCCAACAGAGACCTAGTGAAGAGTTCCAACACAACTCGGCAAACTTGGCTGCTGGGCAGTGCAATCCTCAGACAGAGCCATAAAGCCCAGGCCATCCCAGGCCCTGTTCTATAACTGAGACATCAGTAGGTGTTCAGTCTGGTGCCAGTGATGGTGACAGCAATAAAGCCCCATATCTCCCTGCACTCTACCTGCTGGCATACAGAGACCCAAACTCAAAGTCTTCTGCAGTGTTTCTAAAAGGTTGCCCAGCAACAATGGAGGACCCAGGGATGCACTCCTCCCCCTGTAAATGGTACCAGTAAAGATTAAGTGGGAACCCCAGCAGTGCCAGAAGAAAACAGATCAAAATAGCATTATAGGGGCTCAGAAAACTAAACTGTCATTGGAACTAAATTGCCCCAAAATAGACCATAACCTACACACTAACCTAAAGTAGAATATTAAAATAGAGCCAGAACTCTCCTACTATACCCAGATGTCTAGGATACAATAAAAAAACTTCTTCTCATCATACCAATAACCAGAAAAACAATTAGGATGAGAAAAAAAGTCAGTTGATACCAATACTGAAATAAAGCAGATATTGGAATTACCTGACAAAATTTATAAGGAGTAGCTGTCATAAAAATGCTTCAACTGTCAGTTACAAATACTATGGACACAAATGAAAAAAATAGAAAATCTCAAAAAAGAAATCAAAGTTATAAAAAAAAGGCCAAGTAGGAATTATAGAATTAAAAAATACAATAATCAAAATAAAAATCTTACTAGATGGATTCAATGGTGGAATCAGGATGATGGAGGATAGATTCAGTAAAATTAAACACATATCAATAAAATTTCCTCAGTCTGAACAATAGAGATAAAAGACTGAAGAAAAATAAAGTTACTCTCAGGAATCTGTGGGACAATAATGAAAGCTATAGCATTTATGTCACTTGGATCCCAGAAGGAGAAAAAGAGACAATGTGGGACTGAAAAGGTAGTCAAACAAATAATGGTTGAAACTTCCAACTTTGGTGAAAGACATAAACTTATAGATAAACCTTTATAAATCTTATTTAAGAATCTCAAAAAACTTCAATTAGAATAAACTAAAGAAATCATCACCAAGATACAGTATAATTAAACTTCTGAAAACTACATATAAAGAAAAAAATCTTAAAAATAGCCAGAGAGAGATGATATATTACCCCTATGGTAGCAGATTTCTCATCTGGAACCATGGAGGCTATAGTAAGTGGACAATTTTTCAAGTACTGAAAGAAAAGAACTCTCAACTAACTTGAATTCTATGTCTGGCAAAACAGTTCTTCAGAAAAGAAGGAAAAGTAAAGAGATTCTCCAATAAAGAAAAACTAAGAATTTGTTGTTAGAAAACCTAATTTTCAAGATTGGCTAAAGAAATCTCTGCAAACACAGAGACAATGATAACAGAAGAAGGTCTGAAACTTTAGAAAGGAAAAAATAATGGAATAGGTAAAAATAGAAGTAAACAAAATAGACCACTTTTCACCTTATGAGTTTCTTTAATCATACTTTATGGTTGAAGCAAAAAAAAAAATATAACACCACCTTATGTGGTTCTCACTCTATATAGAGAAAATAATTAAGGCAATTATGTTTAAAGTTATAGAGAGTAAAGGGAGTTAAATGGAAGTATGATTTCTATACTTCACTTTAGGTTGTGAAACATCAACACCAACAGACTGTTATAAGTTATGTATATATTGGTAATAATCTTGAGCAACAGTTAAGAAAGCTGAAAAATGATATCTTTAAAAACAAAGCATACTGGAACTCTGAAAAATGCTCAAGTAACCCACAAGAAGACAAGAAAAAAGAAGCAAAAAAATTAAAAATCGACAGAGTGGATAAGTATAAATGATTTGACAATATGCTGTCTACAAGAAGATTGCCTCAAACATAATGACGTTGGTAGGTTGACAGTAAAACAATGAAAAATGATGTATCATGTACAAATCAATTTTAAAAGGAGTGAGTACATGAATATCAGATAAAGTAGACTTTGGAGCCAAAAAATTCCTATGGACAAAGAAGGACATTACATAATGGTTAAAGGATCTATTCACCAAGAACATGTGTCATGCCTAAATTTGTATGTAACCAACCACAGAACTTCAGAATACATGAAGACAAAAATGGATATAGCTGAAAGAAGAAATTGAGAAATCCACACTTTTAGTTGGGAAACCAAAAGAACTACTCAACAGCAAATCAAAAAGGATCTAGAAAAATTAAACAAGATAACCAACCAACATGATACCATCAACATTCATTTTATAAACTGAATGAATTTCAAGTCTGAAGTTCCCACTAACCTTGCTTATATATTTTTGTTAATGTTTTTTACAAGCTCATTGAGCACACAGGCTTGCTTTTATCCCTAAAAATTTCTCTCTCTAAGTTTCTGCTTCATTTTTAATATGTGATGTCTACAATATTTAAATATCATGTTAAATTAAAGTGTTTTTGATCTCATTGATTGGTCTCCTAACCATTAAGGCAAGTCACAAGAAAAACAAGTTTTTGCTTACTGTCATGGACAGTATTTGATCTGCATTGTCTTGGGGGAAGTTTCATTTACATTGAGACATGAAAAACTATTTTAATGCTTTTGGAGATTTGGGTAATTCCCTGATTGATTTGTACTGCCAAGCCATACGAATGCCACAGACTATTCTTGTTTACATGATTTTCTCCTGTGAATAACAAATCCAATGATAACCTATTCTTTAAATCCTAGGCTTAAAGTGCTTCTGTAATAATACTCAAATAATATTAAATGTGGAATGAAACAGATTATGTTCAATAGTATTCCGATAGGGAAAACTTAAAGTGTTTAGAAAAATCTTTCTTGTGCCTTCTCCCTTCAATTATCAGGGATTCTTTCCTTATATAAACCTGAACTTTTAGACTATCAATCGCTCAGAAATCTTGGTGAAATGGGTGCTGTGGATAAGTCAAATTTAAGAGCTTCAGGATAGAAAAAAAAAAATGATAAAAGCCAGAAGTGACCACCCTTAGAATTCTAATGAAGAAAACCCAATGTAGGCTTTATATTTTCTTGAGGAAAGTCTTTAAAGCAAATATTTTAGTTCACATTTTTTAGAATTGTTGTCTGCATCTGATTTAATTTGTTCCTCTGACCACATCAGATAATTAGCACAATGATACAGTCATTTCTGGTGAATATACAATCCAGACCTAGGACAGTATCCAGGAGCTTTAATAAATGTTCCTTACAGGAAGCCAATTATGGAGAAGTTTGTGGTTAGAATCTAGTTTGAGGGAGGACAAGGTTATGTTTCAGCTTAAAACAAAGATGGGATTTTATGCACAGAGTAATCTTGAGAACCAAAGGGATTGTATTTTCAGTAGGATGTGTGTAAAGTGTGGCTCCTTATGAAAGAAAAGATTTGTGATGCATTTTTTTCCACCAGCATGACATTTTGCTACAGCTCAAGAACATGATTAGAATTCTACTTGCTGATGACACATACACCAAAATATCTTAAAGTGCCATTTACAGGGGCTTAGTGCTAGGTTCTTTACAAAGTATGTGAAACAATACTAGACTTGCTTTTCATTAGGAGATGTCTCATCATATCAGTTAGTATAATCTGCACATTTTTCCCTTTGTGATTGAATCAGACTGCAGTGCAAGATGCTCTGCCTCTCGGGCCGTGTGGTCCAGTAGATCTACTGGTGTCAGAAGAGCCAGTAGCTGGTAGGAATGCTGTTTAGAGCATCCTGTATAGGGATTGAGTTGGCAGGCCTCGGTAGGCAAATCACAGTGCAAGCCCTTAAGATTTTGGAGCAAAGACCTGCCCTCTTCTGTGGATAACTACTCCCCTTTTCAGAAACAGATCTCGGCCCACTACTGGGCCTTAGTAGTTAGCCATGGGCCACCAAGTTACCATATGACATTATCTGCTCATGATGAACTGAGTGTTATCTGATCCACCAGGCCATAAATTTGGGCATGCAGAGTAGCACTCCACCATCAAATGGAAGTGGTGTGTAAGATATCAGGCCCAAGCAAGACCCTAAAGGTGCAAGCAAGTTACAGGAAGAAGTGCCCCAAATGTCAATGATCTTCTCTTTCCCAAACTATACCTATGGCCTAATGGGGAGTTCCCTAAGGTCAGCTGACAGAGGAATAAAAGACTTGGACCTGGTTTACAGGTGATTCTGCAGGCATCACTTGAAAGTAGACAATGGCGCTACAGTCCCTTTCTAAGACATCCCTGTGGGACAGTTGTGAAGGGCTATTGTAGAGTGGACAGAATGTTTAATGGTGTACCTGGTTGTTCCCTTTGTTTGGAAGAAGAAATGGCAAGCCTTGAAATTATATACCAACTCATGGGCTGTGGCCAATGGTTTGGCTGATGTATGAGACCTGGAAGAAAATGGTGAGGACATTTAGAGATAGAACAGATAGAATGCCTTATCTACCACCATGGTGTTTCACACATGGTGTTTCTAATCAAGAAGCTTACTTTGCAGCATAAAGAAGTGCGGTGATGGGCCCTTGCTCATGGAATTCACCGTAGTCCCTGACCATAGTCTTACCATAATCCCTGACATCCTGAAACAACTGGCTTGATGTAATGATGGAATGGCCTTTCGGAGACAAAGTTGCACTTCCAGCTGGGTGGCAATACCTTGCAGGGCTGAGGCAAGGTTCTCTAGAAGGCTATATATGCTATGAATCAATACCTAATATATGGTGCTTTTTCTCCCATAGCTAGAATTCATGAGTTCACAATCAAGGGGTAGAAAGAAGTTGTATTACTCACTATTATCCCTGGTGACCCACTAGCAAAGTTTTGTTTTCTGTTTCCATGGCCTTATGGTCTGCTGGCCTAGAGGTCTTAGCTCCAAAGAGAGGCATGCTTCCACCTGGAGACACAACAGTGATTCCAGTGAACTTAAAGTTAAGACTTTTGCTGCCCAGCCACTTTGGCTTCCTCATGCCTCTGAATTAACAGGCAAAGAAAGGATGTTACTGTATTGGCTGGGGTGACTGACCTGATGATCAAGGTAAACTTGTGGTCCCTAACACAATCCTATTATTACCACTTATTAAGTTGAATTTCTACCGGCACCTAACTCCCTATTCCTGTTCTTTGCTTTGTATTTTTATTCAGCAATCATTAACATTTAATGTACTATGTATGCTTTTTTCTTATTTTTCTCAGTGACTATTATTCAACCATGTGCTTGGCCTTAGGCACGGTCACCTTTGGAATTTGCCTTTTGTATAAAAGTGCTGTTCAAATCTGCCAGTGTCTGAGAAAGGAAATACAAAGAGAGTAAACTGTCAGGCAGGAAGTGCACTAAAAGCCTTGATTTTCTCCAGTGGTTTGTGTTCGACAAGGGCCGAGGTTATGTAAATTATATTTGTAGAGTGATCATTTTCCAAAATACAGAAGAACTGAGAGAATTTAGCCTCTAAACTAGGTCTCGTTTAAGGAAACTGTATGGAAAAGCTCCTCTTTTATTGAATATTTGCTCTATCATTGTTTTTTTTTTTTTTTTGTCTTTGATTATAAAAAGATTTCATTAGCTAGGGGAAAAAACTACTAGTGAGGATGAAAATTTTTTCTTCTGGAAGGCTTCTTGCACTGTCTTCTGTTCCCCTCTCCCTATCCCAACTTCTGTGGTGGAGAGGAGTGAGAGTCCTTTAGAACACCCCACAGAATCTGAGTGCTACAGAACCCCAATTTGTACTTAAGACAGTTTACACTGTGGTAACATATCTGTTTCTCCTGTATACGCACACTTAAAGGAACACACAAGTCTGTATCTAAATATGTAAATCTATATGTGTATATAATTAAACGCAGACTTTAATAATGCTGAGTACCCAAATGTTAAAACAAAGTGTGCCTCCCCTTATGTGTATATTTATGTTGTGGTTGCATTATCACTGTTTCTTATTGATTGCCAATTTGTTTCCCTCTGGCTTTGCAGTCTTAAAGATTGATGCCGTTTTGGGGTCTAATTACCCAAGCTTTTCCCAATTACGTTTTCAATGTATTTTTTCTAAAATGCCTGCAGTTTATGTCACTGCCCCAAATTGCTTGTTCAGCCAAGGTGCTTGCTCAGCATACCTCCTTTCCATATGCATGTCACCTTCAATGAAGTCTCGTTTTCGCTACAGAATACTTTTCATTTGCGTTTGTATATGTCAGCCAAATCTTGTCCTTCCTCTGCACTTGGTATTTTAATTAAAGTCTCTTTTCCATGAAGTGGCCATAATTTATAGGGAATTGGTTAGAAAAATGCAAAGAAGAAATTAATAGAAAGACATACTTTATAATCTAATTATTTTTCTTTTTTCAATTCTTTCTTATTAAACCACATAAATAATGTTACACATTAAAGGTTATGTTATTTTTTAGTGATTGGATCACACAGAGGATACTTCTTAAATAATATTTTAAAATTCTTTTATTAAAAAATGGTAGAAGAAACAGAATAACTAGCTGTATTCCCATCTCCCTAAAGGGGCAGTTAAAGAGATCCTTAGGTATATTTCATAAATAGTATTTAAAAAATATTTAAGAAAAAAATTGCATGAAGGAGAAAAACATAGCCTTGAGTGTGAGCTTGGCTTATATATTCTGGAAGTTGCTGGTTGTGCTGCTCTGTAGCTGTGATGCTGGTCCCCATTTTAAGGGGATATTTTATTAATGAGAGCTGGAAGTTTTTAGAGCTCTCACTTAGAAGTTGATAGATCAAACAAATTTAATATATGTAAAGGTAAATGAAATTGAATAGCAAGACCAATAAACTTGCATGTGTGTGTGTGAATATACACACATACACACACACACACACCCAAATATACAAATGTAAGAATTCATGTTTATTTCAAACACACATAGAATACTGTAAAATATTGATAATGTATTAGCACCCCTCCCAAAAGTGCCAGTGATTTCCAAAAGATGAGTAGCATACAGTCTAGATTCCCTGACCACAATGGGTAATAAATGGATAGCTATACAAATCTTATGTGTTTTTTTAAAATCCACTAAATAACTGCCCAATTATAGCAGAACTAGGTAGGTAAATTACTAAATATATCTTGCATTATATCTTCAGTGTACAGTAAAAAACCCAAAACCCTTAGAAAGACAGCTGAGAAATGTGCAAGAATGTTCATTACAGTGTTGTTTGGGGTAAACAGAACTAGAATGAAGTATGTGGAACAATAAACTTCATGTATTTTGAAAACCATATGAAAGGCAACATTATATATATTTTTTGAGAATAAACATATCTAAATAAATATATGGATAGTAGATTAGAAATTGTATTAGTAAAAAGACAGGCTAAACTCTTTCACCAAAAGATTCAAATATACAGAAACTGAAATCAAAGTTTATTTCTTAAATAAAATAAAACATAAAAATAATAGTTTATTTCTTATTAATGGCCAGATAGCTCTGCCATTAGTACCTGGCTTCCACATCCTTCTGGAGGTAAATCTGTGCACCTTCACAGATGTAAGACAGCTAGCAGGTCTTTTCCCTGTTCCAGCAGGACCTTTAAGCTTGTTTATTCTTATTAGGCTGCTACAAATCTGACTGTAATGTACTGTAGTGATTGATTATCAGTGATGACTACTCAGGGATACCCTATTTCTTCTATGTTTTCTTTCCTGTGAAAACCAACATTAGGAAGATATCAATATTTTTAATCTGCAAAATTTTGGAGTTTATGAGACAGTTTTGTATATATTAACTCATTTAAGTTAATTCAAGAAAATGAATGTGAATCTTTCTTAATGCATAAGTCACACTGCAAACACTTGGAAAAAAATCTACAACCCATCCTGGGCCAATAAATATATCTTATCTTCCAGCTAAAATAGGTCCTCTTGCTGGAATTGATGTTTGTCTTCATGGGACAGACTTCACATGGATAGAATTAAAAATCTACTTGGTGATCATAGACATGCCAAGCAGACATGAGTACAGAAATTCTGCTTCCAATAGAGGCAAAATTATGTCTAGTTGATAACACAATTCCTGTTTTGTCATGGTATAGGCAGTATACCCACCGTTACACCTGCCCGGAGAACATCTGCCTCAGGCAGCCTCAGCCTGCAGCACAGCTACTGTGCTGTGAGGCCCAGCCACTGGCCCTGGGCTCCTTACCCCTAAGCAAGTGTATCTGTTTTGAGCTATTATCCTCTGCTATCTAATTTGTGTCTTCTAATCTGACGTAGGCAGGGAAACCAGATAACCAAACTCTGCTGATCTGGCAACAGGACATGCTTTGGGACTAGTTCAGTGGCACCTCACATATCCAGAGATCTCTTAATCTGGAAGACACAGCAGTGGTACAACCATTCTTAAAACCCTGTAGGAAAATTCTCTTAGATGCCAAAAGAAACCTCAGAAAGATCATGTCTCAAATCTTCTGTATTTTATTTGCAGGTGAATTTCAGGCTTCTATCCAGGTTTCCTTATTATTTACACTTTACCTTCTAAAAGTGTTCCTTTGATTCAATAACAGATCCATACCTTGGCATAGTTCAGAATTGGTGGTGGGAGAGGCAGTTAATCAAATCAGAATATTCGAGAAAATTTCCTTCTGATTTATTTAACATCTAACTAATAACTAAATTAACTGTATCATTTGCCTACATAAGATTTGCTTGACTAATAGTGAAAACGCAATAGATGTTGTTTTGAACTTTGGAATGGTAACACAAAAGTATCCAGAAGGCATAACATGTTGCTTGATCCTACAAGTCTTTATGTTCCAGTCAAAAACAAACAAACAAAAATAGGATCAACAATGATGATTGATGGGAGCAGAAATATTAGCACAGCAAGAAAGTATGAAACTAAGCAGTTACTGCTATATAATTAACAAGTTTAAATTTTCCCTTCATTTTATTTGCTTGCTCACTCTAGTTTTTCTCATTCTTATCGTCCACTTTGCTTTCACTCATATTCTCCCTTTTTATATTTTTATCCTGTTTTTATTTCCAATTTTCTCTGTCTTCTTCCTTTCAAATAATGCATTTATGTTGAATGCGCTTCATTGTTATTTCATCTTATCTCATTCTACCTCATTTATATTACCTTTTAGTGGCTTTTTGATTGTATCTTTTCAAAAGCTGCATCAAGGATCAAATAAAACAAAACCTAGCAGCAGGTCAAAACTGAAAAATAATATTGAAACCGCTAGCCTCAAAGAGATATTTTACATAAATAGGTTTGCAACTTGACCTCAAAGTCAGCCAACTGAGAATTTTGCCTGGTTGAAGGAAGCTGAGATTTGGAGGATGGGACGATTTTGTGCTTTTTTTTAATCTGTGCTTTTTTCCATCAAAAATACATATACTTATTTTTTTTAGTCCAGGGGTAGCAGTGGGAGAGGTAGATGTAAGACCATTAAGAGTGGCCTGTGAAATTGTTGGAGATCTGATGAGATTTTTTTATTTTTATATTTATCTACAGCCAGCAATTTAGTTTCTGTAGACAATACTGCTTCTTTTAATAATTAACATTCAGTTATAGGTATATTTAAAATCCCTAACATATCACTCTTGCTAGTACTTTTTAAACTACTTTTACATTATTAGTCAAACCCAAGATTTCTTTTGTGGATCAGAAAAGATTCTCAGTACAAAACATGTTTTGTTAATTAGGAGTAGAGGAAAAAATGGTGAGAGAGTGAATATTTTAAATAACTAAAATTTATTTTTAAGATCATTTCCTTCATGTTCTAAATAGGTAGGGCTTACTATATTGTCCATCAAAAATAAGCATTCCAAAATATCAACTAGGCTGCTGATGAAGATGCCAGTGATGGTAATACTGAAACAATGGCCCAAACCCTATTCATAATTTAAAATGTACAATGCAATGGCTTTTAGCATATTCACAGAGTTGTGCAACCATCGCAACAATCCATTTTAGAATATTTTCATCATTCCAAAAGAAACCCTGCATCCTTTAGCAATTACTCCCCATTTCACCCCAGCACTGTTCCCTCATCCCTAGGCTGCCTACATTCTGTCTCTATAGATTTGCCTATTCTAGGCATTCCAGATAAATGGTATATCATATGTGGTGTTTTGTGACTGTGTCACTTAGCCTAGTATGTTCAAGGTCCATCCGTGTTATATTGTAGCGTGTGTCAGTACTTCATTTCTTTTTCTACGTGAGATGCTTGACGCTCTTCTTATTCTTTTTCTTCTGCGAGTCATCTATTTTGTCTATCTATAGGCTTATAAAATTTTTTTTGGTATTTTCTTTTTGTTATTTCCTATTTTATTAACTTGTAATCAGATATCTTTTTATCTAATTTTATTATTGTATCTTATATAGTATATTGATACTTTCATAAAGTCAGATTTTGAAATATTACATAAGCACTTAAAAGAAAGGTGTGTTGTTTTCAGAATATAGAGATTAATATAACCTTCCAATCCACATTGTTATTTTATTTATACTTCCTGTTTTCTTTTTTTAAAAATTTTACTTGATTCTAGCTCTCTGGGAGGCCGAGGCTGGTGGATTGTTTGAGCTCAGGAGTTCGAAACCAGCCTGAGCAAGAGCGAGACCCTGTCTCTACCAAAAATAGAAAGAAATTAATTGGACAACTAAAAATATATATAGAAAAAATTAGCCAGGCATGGTGGCGCATGCCTGTAGTCCCAGCTACTTGGGAGGCTGAGACGGTAGGATCTCTTGAGCCCAGGAGTTTGAGGTTGCTG
>CAUYSK010101341.1:0-36498 GCA_963575035.1 Avahi laniger
CTAGCAATCTGTGGCTTTTAAGTCAGAATTTTAGCTCTAGCCCAGATAACCAGTCTGTGTGTGTGTGTGTCTGTGTGTGTTTTTTAGTGAATGATCCTGAAATGAGGGCAATTTTGCTTCCTAGGGGATATTTGGCAAAGATTGAAGATATTTTCACTGTTGCAATGGAGATAGGGCAGCATTGCTATTCGCATCTAGTGGGTGGAGGCCAGGGATGCTGCTAAACATCTTACGAAGTACAGGACCGCCCCCCACAGCAAACGATTATCTGGCCCTAAATGTTGATCATGATGAGAAACCCTGATCAGTACACACAGAGAAAAATGTAAAAACATAGGCCAGGCACGCTGGCTCACACCTATAATCCTAGCACTCTGGGAGGCCGAGGCAGGTGGATCGTTCTGAGCTCAGGAGTTCGAGACCAGCCTGAACAAGAGCGAGACCCCGTCTCTACTAAAAATAGAAAGAAATCGGTCAAACAACTAAAAATAGACAAAAAAAAAAAAAATTAGTCGGGCATGGTGGCGCATGCCTGTAATCCCAGCTACATGGGAGGCTGAGGCAAGAGGTTCACTTGAGCCCAGGAGTTTGAGGTTGCTGTGAGCTAGGCTGACGCCACGGCACTCGCCCCAGGGAAGAGAGTGAGACTCTGTCTGAAAAACAAACAAACAAACAAACAAACAAACAAACACAAACACATCCACATGCTTAGCACAGTGTCAGGCACAATTCCCTTTACCCCCATTGTTAGAAAATGTATGATTCTGTTGAACCCAAGTCTGTTTCCACTCAGTCTTAGATCTACTCCTTGGGAAAGAAATAGATTAAGCTTAATTCCTCTTCTAATGACAACCCTTCAAATATATAATATAAAGCAAATATCAGAAGACATCTTCCAAAGTTGCAATCTCTCCAAATCAGTTCCCTTCCATGTTCCCCTGGAGTCAGGGTTTCCAATACGCTCATCGTGATTTCATGGAAAATCACAATCAGCAATAGCCACTTAAAGAAGATGAATGGGAAAAGAGAGGGGCAGTAGGGTGAGAGGAAATTTGCTGGGGAAACATTGGTGTGTCTTAGAATCCAAGGGAGCATCAAACCACCTGGTCTTTTGGAGAAAGAACAAGGTTTCACTCTGATCCAGATAGGGTCTAGGTTTGTTTTCACTAATCCATGAAACTTTAAGGCCTAACACAGTGGCTGGAAAGTCGTAGGCACTAAATATTTATGTGTTGGAAGGAGGGAGGAAGGGAGGGAGGAAGGGAGAAAGAGAAGATGGAAGGGAAGGACAAATGGATCGACAAGCTTTAGGAAGAGAATTCTCATAAAAAGGGAATTCAGATCAACAGCCAACCTCCAGGAATGTTCTTTGTCCCTTTTAGGAGCCTCTGCTCTATGGCAAACAAGAAAACTGTCAGCACAAATAATCACCCAGCACATGTGTGAAGCACTGACTCCTACCCTTTAAAGATCTCCTAGCTTTCTTTGACTTCTGTTTGTGATGCTAAATTTCTTGCTGCCTCTTTAAGCTTACAACATGTTTTGGGGCTTTGCAACATGCAAGTCTGTTATTAGAGATTCTGTTGAATTATTCAGGGCTAAATCAAGATGCGAAGACACCTTTTTTTGAGACAGAAAATTGGCAAACACTCTCTAAGATGCCTTATAGCCAAAAAAAAAAAAAAAAAAAAAAACACAAATTCTGCTACAGCTGTTGTATTTACCATAAAATTGATAATGATAAAAAATGATTAGCTGAATAAGAATGATATGTGTTTCTCAAGAAGTTCTTTTGTCTCCAGTGTCAGAATCAGCTTTTGTCAGCCACAGTTCCATAAGAGATGTACCTCATCTGAGACCCAAGGGGTTAACTCTATCCCTTGTAGCTTCTGAAACGCAAATGGGATAATGCACCATCAATATTAGAAATCAACATTAAGTGAAAAGATCCCCCTCCCTTTGACTTTCATTATAGGCCCAAGAATATTGAAAATCGCAATGACTCGAGGGACTGTGTCAAAATACACTTGATACACATCAAAAAGAATTGCATCAGCAAGGCTGAAAGAATCAATTGTCTTCCCTTCCAAAATGCTGACCCAAAAGCTTAGGGCTTCTGCAAAGTGCAGTGAAATTTCCTAGAAAGCTTCTGAATGCAGTCCAGGTGTGGCACTGTGCAAAAATTCTTTGTTAAAAAAAAATCATCCGGGCAATGTCCAGCAGACCAGGTGCATTCCATTCATCAATAATCTATGAAAGAAGGTAGAAGAAGACCAAGCAGATGGAAGAGGGCCACAATACTAAGGGTTATTGACTCCCAAAGGCATGACGCCCGAGTGGTAAGAGAACATGAATCTGCGGCATTTAAGCCAAGGCTCTGATTTCTAAACACTGATATAATTCAGCGTTCAAGAAGGAATCAAAGCGAGCGTGTTTCTAGAACGTCATCAGTGTAACTTAGCTCCCATCAAAAGTAGGCAGGGTAACACATTCCTTTATTCCTAAGAACTCTCCTTTGGACTAAATGCCTTCAAGGGAATTTCTACCTAGTTTTCCATTTTGCCAGCCCCTATATCAAGTTGCCCCTGCTATGGTCTGCATGATTGTGTTGCCCCAAAATTCATATGTTGAAATCCTAATTCCCGAGGTCATGGTATTAGGAGGTGGGCCTTGGAGAGGTGATTAGGTCATGAGGGCTCCGTCTGCAGGAATGGGATTAGTGGCCTTATAAAAAAGACTCCAGAGAACTCCTTTTCCCTTTATGCCATCTGAAAACACAGCAAAAAGACAGCTGTCTATGAACCAGGAAGCAGACTTTTAATGCACAGCAAATATTCAAACACCTTGATCTGGGACTTCCCAGCCTCTAGAACTGTGACAAGTGAATTTCTGTTGTTTATAAGTCATCCAGTCTGTGCTATTCTGTTACAGCAACTGGAGCAGACTAAGACACGCCCTCCACACAGGATAGATACATTTGAGCTGTGTGCTGAAGTTCTGAGAATTAAGCATCCTGCCAAGAGTTTATCAACCAGCTAATGTCCGCCAGCAATCAGGCTCTTTGTAGATTTCCCCTCTTGCCAATCCCTTATGGCGGCCTCAACTAGAGCCTTCAACTGACGACTGAAGTCTTTATTCAGAGCTGTTAAATGATGCTTCTCAAGCTGGTGAAAGGTACTCTGCTGTTGCGGTTATGATTACCTTTATCCCCTAAAGCATGTATACATATACACAAATACGCTCACACACCCTTTTTATTTACTAACATCCTCTAATGTGTAGAATGCCTGATATTCAAAAGATGCAATCAAGGCAGTATTCCTGTCAACAATTCAGACTAACTAAATTCATGACTAAATGGTTCTGACTTTCTTTGCCTGCATGGAGAAAGAAACATTGTGCAATGAGAATTTTCTAGAACTAAGTCAAGACCTGACCCCACACCTACAACCCATCTAAATTTACTGCACTGTTTTCCCAGACTTAGTAAACAACTCAGTCACCATAAATCACTTTTAGAACAATGCTGGGGCAGGATTGCCAATTAGATGCCATATTTTCCTCCTGTAGTCCTAGAGAGCACTGCTGTGTTGAGAGACACTTGGCAATGCTAATACCTTAAGAAACTGTCAGTAGTTGCACTTATTTTCTCTTTTAGACTCTACAAGTATTTACTGATCACTAATTTTTAATCTGAGGCCCTGTTATTCTAATACTAATTATAATTTAGTTGCTCACTGCTTAGTTTTGATGCATGTAACAGAAAAGCCTGCTATATTAGCTTAAACAATAAGGAATTTACTTGTTCATGCAACAAGAAATTCAGAGGAAGTCAGTCCAGAGCTGGTACAGAGAATCAAAAATATCATCAGGGACCCAGGCTCCTTCTACCTTCTTGCTTCCATTTTTAGCATGTGGCTTTTATCTTCATGTTCACAGAAAAGCTGCTGCATTTCCAGGAATTGTAGCAGCATTCCTGGTGGAAATAAAATGAAAAGGCCAAAAAGCAAAGAGGCAAAAGGGGCTTTCATTTTCATTTGGAAAAGGTTGCTGTCGTCAAGAACAGCAAGCCTGTCTCCTTGTCCAGGATTTTGTCACATGGCCACCTCTAGCTGCAAGGGAAGCAGGAGAAGTGATTTAAAAAAAAAAAAAAGTCAGAGACTCTGTCACTCTGAATGAAACTGAGGTCCTCATAATGAGAAAGAAATGAAGATGGACATCGGGTAGCTAACATCATTTGCCACAATATTTTATTTGGATGACTTGTTAACGTGCTAATATCCCCTATTAGAAGCTCCACCAGGAAGAGGACCGTGCCTGTGTTGTTCATCAGTGTGTCCTCTGTGCCTTTTACCAGGTATGGCATAATTTGAAAAAAAAGGACAAAAAGAAGAGAGGAAAGAAGAGAAGGAAGAAGGGAGGGAGGAAAGAAGAATTAAAGAAGGAGCAAAATTATCACAGATGATGAAATAAATGATTAAATCAGGGATGGTCAAACCATACAGCAAACCCTGCCCGCCACTTGATTTTATAAATAAAGTTTTATTGCAACACGGCTGTGCCTGCTCCTTTACCAGTGGTCTATGGTCGCTCTTGTGTGGCCCACGAAGCCTAAAATGTTTGCTCTCTGGCCCTTTACAGAAAACGTGTGCAGACCCTCAGACTCAGTGATTGTTGATCCCTTAGGTCTTACTCAAACGTTTTTAAAAATGAGTAAGTAACACAGCAGCGTGGGCGGGGAGGGACTGTGGGCCCCGAACTCTGTCCCCACTCCCTTTCCGAGCCTCCCCTTCCCTCCTTCGCCCTGGCCCTGGTGGCACCTCCCGCCCAGGCCGCGCCGGAGAGGCAGGTAGAGGGGCTGCGCGCGGACACCGGGCGCTCTGGGTTTTCTGAAAGAAGCAGAGTGTCCCCCGCACCGTGGCCACTCGGTCACCAGCGAGTGACCAGACAGGCGCGATGCAGCGTCAGGGCAGCGGAGCGTGCGCAGGCCCAGGATCCGCCCGCGCGCACCCTGCTCGGTGGGTCCTCAGGTGGCCGGGGCCTGGCTGGAGCTGGCCCTGCGGTGTGTCCTGTGCGGTCCTGCGCGGGCGGCTTCTCCAGGCGGGACGGGGGTCTAGGCGGCTTACAGGCCCCTGGGGAGCCTCTGGGTGGGAGGGGTCCAGCTTCCTTCCTCCCCGCAAGCTGGGGACAGACCCCGCCGCGCCCGGGCGCACAAGCTCTTTAACGACCTCTCCCCTCCTGCCGGGTTTACAGGGTGGGGACGCTCCCCGCGCTGGTCCCAGCCTCGGCCCCTTCCCTCGATCCGCGCGTCCCCACCGTGAAGACCAGATATTTGCCTCCCCTTCCCAGCTCCTTCCCATTCGGATCGTTTTCAGTCTGGAAGCCCATGGCAAGAGGAGACGCGGGTCTGACCCGCCCGGCCTGCTCCCTCCCCGGAGGGCAGAGGGCACGCTGAACAAAATGCCAAACCAGCATTTTACAAATAAACCTGCGACCAAACTGCGGCCATAAAACTTTGAAAACCACTCTGATTGAGACGTTTGGACTAATTACCGAGGAGCGGCGGCCCTGGGCCTCTCCTAATGCTGTTTATTGCATTCCCTCCTTAGAGAGACTCCCTGGGGTTGGTTTCTGAAATAAAGATTTAATTTGAGGGTAAATCAGAACAACAAAAAATGTAGCTCATTGTAAACAATAGTATCCCCGGCCCAGCTGAGTCCATCAGTATAAAAACAGAAGTCCTCCTCGCCCGCTCCGTACTGTAAACAGGGGAAACGCTATTTATTGTGACTACATGTGTGTGGCCCGGCACGAGTGAAAGGGGGGAGCATTTTCGTGACTGCGAGACATAAACATGCAATACTGCCTCCACCATTCTTCCAGTTTTAAAGTTATAAAATCTAAATATTAATTTTAATAGAAAGGTTAGGAAATTGGAAACTGCAGCACCCACCGAAGTCATGGGAATAACATGCAGCTCGCGGAGGGAGCGCCGGCATTCCAAGGAGATTAAGGAGGCAGGTGGGGTCCAGACGTGGCCCGTGAAATATGACATGTGTCATAAACAGACTGCGGTGCCCTGGCTCTCCAGCAGGCCCAAGCCCCGCCCCGCCGATGTTTTGTAGCTCAAGGGATGATGCACACAGACATAAAGAGCAAGATAGGACAGAAGCAGTCACACTGCCACCCAAGAGAGGGTTAATGGGACCATCTTTAGTCTGGAGTCCAGGAAAGGCGCAGTTTGTTTGTCACTAGCCCAGCACCCGCTACCCGCCAGGCCCGTGGCTGGCCAGGGTAGGCCCACGGGAGGAACATTCAGGTTCTGGCTGTTCATCACAGACAGTCCCAGTTCTAGATGGAACCAGAGAGCACACATCACACGCTCTTCTCCTCACCCCTAGATGCTGATTCATAGGGACCTCTTTGTCTAGAAGCGAGGATGTCTCTCCCCACTTGTCCCCTCACACCCAGCTGCAGATGGCATGCGAGGATTATTGTCACTGTGGAGCAAATAGCCTGGCACTAGTTTGCAGTCAGAGAGACCCATGTTCTAACCCTCCACGAAGCTAACTCTAGACTTGACCTTTGGCAAGTCGCTCATACTTTGCCCACTTGCTTACCTGCCTCCCTCGAATACGGTCCTCGAATGAAAGACCACGTGATATATGAAGCATACGTAAGGGCAGCGGTTCTCAACCCAAAGAAATTTTGCCCCCTCCTGGACATTTGGCAATGTCTGGAGACAATTTTTGTTGCCATGACTTTGGGCAGGCGACTGTCACCTGGTGGGTGGAGGTCGGGAAAGCTGCTAAACATCCCACAACACGCAGAATACCACCCCCACGACAAAGTTGTTCAGCCCAAAATGTCACTAGTACCCAGGTTGAGAAATCCTGCATTGGGACATAAGAATCACACACAGTCATTAATTTATTCCACAATTATAGGCAGCAACTGTATTTGATGTTTTTATTATAATAAACATGTATTACATCATTATGTTCCCTAAACAGAGACATAAGTCCTCTAGTTCAAGAATTTGCTCCACTATGTAAACTGCAACAGAGAGAAGATTCAGTATTGTACCGATTTCTACTCTTGAGTTAAAGTTACCTAATCCTAAACCTGATACTTTAGGAAAGTACAAAACTTTAAGGCTTAATAATATTTGTACTCAAAGAAAGCATAAATCAAACTGGTTAGAACACCAGCCCACAAAAACAGAACCAGGAATCTGGTTTCTAGACTGTACAGATCTTTAAAATTCCTCAAAGGAACAGTCTGGACCCCGGGCCTGCCCAGACTGAACTTGACCCCTGCTTGTCGAGTGGAGTTGAATGCCACCTGCTATCCGGCAAGGTCAAGCCCCTTGGCTGCTGTGAGATGCCTGTTTGTTTTCTGTGTAGAACGAAGTGAATGTGGGAGGAACTCAGGAGCATGGACTGGCATAGAGTTGGTACTTGATTAAAAATCTCCTGAGCAAATAAATGTATGGAAAATTGAATGAAGTATGAATTTGTCCAGACAGTTGTCCTCTCTCTGGACCACTTTTTCCTCACTTATAAAATGGGAAAGATGCTACCACCTGTTCTATAGATCCTACGGATTCTTGTGAGGCATAAATTATATAATTTCTGGAATACCATACTGAAGAATGAGAATCAAATAGGTGTCGGAATAAAATAGAGTCAATTTTTCTACCACTCAGTTTCCGGTCAACCCCAAACCAAACAAACGTGCATCCTTTAATAAGTCGGGAAGCAACGACTCTGCCTATCTAAGGGAGATCACGGTCCTTAGTTACTACCGGACTTTTTACAATGAAAGCGGGGTCAGAATTACTGAGCCCCAAATAGACACAAGTTCAGCTCTCACCAGACACCTCGTCTGCATGACGAAAGAAAGGCTGAACCATTCCATGCTGCTTGTAGCCAAGTGATTGTCCTCCAATAAATATAACACAGAAAAGGCAGGTGACCGGCCCTGTGCCCAATTCCCCCCCAATTTAAAATGGATTCACGTAAATTTCACATGGTCCCACATGACTGCAACCCTCACTAGCTCTTACCCCATCTCACCCCCAAAACCATGGCTGCCACCCCTTGCATTTCCCTAAAGATTTCCATGATAAATAGTTCTATGGGACAATTCTTGTTATACTGACATGAATTCTGTGATCACATGGTCATATGAAACTGGAAAATGCTAAACTAAACAAAATTAGTTAGATTTTTTTTTAAAAAACTTACAGGACTTTTCAGAGCTTTTAATGCCCATTGGGAATTTCCATTGATTATAGTGTGTACATTTCCAACATCATCTGAAGACAGAATCTTATGTGCTCAGTTTATCTAGAGAAAAATATGTTCCAAAAAGCATAGCTTTGGAAACTCTGGACAAAACTGTTTCCATTCTCACAAGAGGCTGCCCTCCTTTTCTTTTAAAAGAACCAGTTGAACCCCACTGCAAGTGGGGTTCCCCACACATATTCTTCTTTTTATCCCATACTCAGGTTCTTAGGCCTAATGTCTCAGTTTATAGATGCTTGTTTTGAAGAACCAACCCCTCCTGAAGGATCTGGTACCGATGAAGCTAGGGGGCACCATTTACCGACCACACATCGCTCACTTCCACCACATGCACCCTGAGGGAATCGCAGTCTGGCTGCATGACAAGCTGCCATCTAGACCAACAAGATAGCATCTGTGGGAACACTCAGTGCAGTATCACTGCCTGGGAATGACAGAGCAGCTCCCAGGAGGAAAGAGAATTGAGACTATCAGGGAAGAATTCTGGAAGCTAAGTGGCAACTAAGCTGGACCTTGACTACCTTGGGGAAGCCGAAAGGATCTGGACTCAGAGTTTCAAGTAGAAAAATAAAAAAGCTACCTTAGCAATGTCTTAGATAAGTTTCCTTAAAAAGACAACATGCAGTACAGATTTGGATGCATTAATCTCATTGTGGAATTTCCCTCCTTGAAGGCAAGGGGCCTTTTGAATTCTATATCAGTCAATAATTGGTTATGGGCCAACCTTTGCAACGAGCAGGTGACCTATGGGTAAGCAGCTCTGCTGCTGGGAATGGATGTACTGGCCCCTAGCATTTACTATAAGCAGCAAAGACAAAAATATAAACAAACATAAGATTTTCATAGAACAATAAGAAAGTGGCCTGAGTATCAGACAATGTTTGAAATGCGGTATCAAATCAGGCACATACAGGTTGGAGGGAAGGATACATGGTCACATTTCAGAAGCCTTCTGTGGAAGGCAACACATGCCCTAAGGTAGAACCGCTCTCCTTCCTGATATAATATATTTGGAATGTGACCTACTCGGTGATTTGATTGCTTTTTCCCTGTATCTGATTTTATTGCTGTCATCCATCTACATTCTACAGCAAACACTAACTGAACCTTTCTGGTGTGCAGAAGCTCCAAATAAAAAGATACACGTGCAACTCTCTTTTTCCTTTCTTGCATTTTGTTGGCCTTTGATATGGTTTTCCTCTAAAACTCTTCTTTTGGATAAACTAAACGATAGTTCTCAGGGTTACAGGGATAAGAGAGATATGGGATATGATCATGTCTAATATTTGCAGGCTGCAAGAGGAAATGAGTCATTTGAATAACATAAGCAATGATAATTCAGCTCAATATGACTAAGATGTTAAAAATAAGGTGTGTTTACAAGTGAATAAACTTCCTGATCGTACTGCTGCTCTCCAGAGAGATGGAAAAGGAAGAGGCAGAGGTCCTCGGCATCCCATAAATTTCACTCTGTTTTCCACTGGTCAAGTGTGATCATAGTGAATAGCTCATGGCGGCTTCTCATACTGCTCTCTCATGTCTATTAGTACGAAATTTAAGGATATGCCCACTACTCAGGAATGCTTCTGAGACTCCACATGACAGTCCCACCATTGGAGTCCTTAGCCTTTGTTTTCCTAAACATTCCTAAACTAAAGACTGGGAGCACTCCTTTCTTGAGGAACAAGACCTCATTTATATTCATTATCATCTAATTGTCCTTTCCCTGCCCTTCCCCCTATTTCCTCATTGAATCTCAGGATCCCGGACAGTCATCCCTTACTCATCGGATCCTGATAATTGATTAATGCAAATCTGTAAAAGCGTTTTGAATTCAAGTGTGAATGCCTTATAATGGCTAAACATTTCTCCTACTGGAAGACACTGATAATTCATCACGGGTCTTTTTCTCTTGAACCCCACGGCTACAGATTATATGGAGGGGGACACTGGAAGAAACATTTTTGGTAAAAAGCTTACATCTAGAACTTAGATGTTGTCTATTTTCCTTGGCATGTATTCTGATGCCTTTTTATGCACAGCCCTGGAACCCAGAGGCTGGGAGATAAAATTTGCTCTTCTAAGACCAACTTGTGCCCAGAGACCTCAATGTGATTTGGGTTCTGTGCATGAGATACATTCTGCGAGATTTGGAAGGTAGAAAGTAGGCAGAGACATCCTTTTTGGGGAAGACTTGTTGACAAGCAGCCTGCGATGGGTACATGTGTCTGTAGTTGCCTGATTCCACGTTCCAGTGTCTGGGAACCAGATTTGAGAGTGTGAGACAGCTGAGGGGAACTATTTGTGGAGACAGTTTCCTAGTGCGTGATCTTGAAGTCAAGAAAACTAGTGGCATTTTCTGTATGTACATTGTAGTTCAATAGAAGTTAAAATTAGGGGAAAATGCCAATATCAGTCCCTTGGCTTCTGATTGACACATTTTTTTCAGTAATTTTGTAAGTACTTAATTTTCTTTGTTAAATACCTTTCTGATTGTAATGCCTAGAGTGCCTTCTGTTTCCTGCACAGATCCCTGACTGGCACAATAACTTTCTTGTTTATTTCTAAGACCGCACAAAAAGGTTTGAGAAGCTTCTGATGATGAACTGGACCACAGTGACGGCTGGTGAGCCGCTACCGCAGAAGGTAGCTCAAGAAGAAACTGAACAAATCACATGAAGGGGATGTTGTGAAGAGAATTTGAACGCCAGACAGTAGCTTAGGCCCTATAATTTCTAATTTTCTGTCCAACTCTGAGATTATCTGATTTGGGGACAACTGATTCCCCTTGAAAGTCCCTCTGTGAGATGTTGCAAGAGTCAAACAATTAGCCCCAAGAAAGAACTCCCAATCCTCAGCAGACGACAAAAGACAAAAGCATGTGTGTTCAGTTGCCACCCTCCGTCTGCTGGTCCTGAATTTGAGTAAAACGCCAAAACAGACATATATTAAAAATAAGGAAGTGGGCTATGGTTTCAAATAGCAGAGACACAGGAGAAAGCAAGAACCCCACCACCACGACGAAGTGGGTTTGCCAACCTAGGCAGAATCTGGAAGAATCTCTCAGAACACGAAGGCAACATAACAAAGTTGAAGAACCCAAGGTTAGGAAGATTTTTCATCCCATTTTGGCTGCTTTCACTGGTTCAGAATTCCAAAGACTGCACCAATCAGCAGGCAGCTGTCTCTTTACTTACGTTAGTATTTCTAGCTGAAGCAGCCAGAGTTGTGGATCTCTTTCATCACCGTTATGAGTGACTCTCGTGTGATCTCCATTCACAGATTATAACTTCTGGAGAATACGTTGGTATAAGAGGAGATCAAAGACTGGAAATAATATACAGAACCCAGGGAGTAGCCACAGTAAAGAGAAAATAGGACGATCTGTGATCTGTGACAGTAACAATTCACGTTTTCCATTCTTCTCGAGGCATCACAGTGCCAGGCAGCGAGGGCAGGAAAATATCCAGGTAGACAGAGTCATGGCCCACAAAAATCTGATAGGTGGTGAACACATCCCTAGCTCTAGACCCAGACCCAGCAGAGAATTCAACAAACATCCATATGGAAGGAAATCTGAGCCACGGAGAAAGTTCACTTTGTTGCCATACTCCGAATGTAGGCAGATTTCTTTTCAGTTGGAAAAAAAAAAACCCTCTTTTTTGCATTCATTATATGTCAGGCATTTGCTAAGTGCTTTTTATGTATTATTTAATTGAACACTAAAAACATTCCCATTATATGTATAAATATTCTTGTTTTGCCAATGATAAACTTAAACTGGAAGGGAATAATAAACTAGCCCAAAGGTACATAAAGAATGATTGGGAGAGCTAGGGCTCGAGCACAGACTGCCAAATATTGCAGCCTTAACTGTCACAAACTCTGTTCTATCACTCACTTGTGATCGAGCCTGTAGGAAAATTAAAGTCTGTGAAATAATGAAGAGAAAATAAAGCTTTATTATTCTGAAGACCCAAAGGAAAAACAGAATTTCAAAAAGTGTTTACTATAAAAGCCCTCTAATCTTTTAAAACTATTTTCTATTTAGAAGGTAGCCATAAGACATAGCATTTTTAAAGCTGAAGTATAAAATAAAGACCAGAAAATGTCAGGATGAAAGGAGAAATTAAAAATAGAGCATCGCAAACGCCCCCAGGCAGACAGCAAAGGCAGAACTGAGAGGACATGAAATCCTATCAGGGAGCGGACGATGAAACTGAGCAGTTCTCCTAAAAATGCGAAAGCAAAAAACACAGGGATAAAAACAACGGCCATGATAATAGCCGCGGAGGAAAAGAACAGACACAAATTTTTAAATGCTAAAAATGCAGATGTTCTAAAGGAAGAAATCAAAACAACGGAAACCGAAGCAATATCTGCAGACGCCAAGCTGCCTGAGCTGGAGCAGTGTGTCAGCTTGCAGATCAGCATGGCTCACCACGCTGCTGGCAAAAACCAATGAAAAAGACCAAAACTCCAGGCATTAGAGAGGAAAAGGTGATAACGATCTACTATTGTTCAATATTGCTTGGGGGAAGGCAATGGAAAGATATTCCTAGATGAGTTCAGAAAACAAGCCTCCTATGTGCTTTGCTTGAGAAGACTGCTTGGGGATGTATCCCAGGCAGCCGCGGGACACGCCACAATGAAGACAGACAAAGTATCGAGGGAGAGATTGCAGCAGAAAGGGAACAGCAGACGGCCCTGTGAGACAGCAACACGCATAATATCCAAACATCTATGTTTCTGCGGGTGATCATCACCTCCACACACCAGACTCTGCTGAATTTATCACACTAAGACCTTCCAAGAGAGGTCTTGGTGACTCCTCTCATAACAGTGCATGGAGAAAGCCTAAAATGAAACTAATTCTTGTAAAAACAGCTTTATTGAGATATAATTTACATCTCATACAATTCACTCATTTAAAATGCACTATCCGTGGTGTTTGGCATTATTCATAAACGTGGACGACGACCACCACAGTCAATTTTAGAACATTTTTGTCTCCCTCCCGAAGAAAGTCTGTGCTCTTTGGCTACCAGTCTCAAAATTTCTGTTCCCTTCCCTCAGCCTAGGCAGCCACTAATCTCTGTGCTGTCTCTATAGATTTTCCTGGTCTGAATTGTCACATAACTGGAATCACATAACAGGTGGCCTTTTGTGTCTGGCTTCTTGCACTTAGCACGATGTTTTCAGTTTGTCCATGTTGGAGGATGTGTCAGTATTTCACTCTTTTTCATGACTGAATTATTTGGGGATATTTCATTTTGTTTATCCATTCATCAGTTGGTGGGCATTTGGGTTGTTTCCACCTAAAATGAACTAATTTTTGAGAAAGTGTTACCACTTAACATAGAAACAACTCCACTTGAATTCAATAAGCTCATATATTTAAATAAAATATCTTAAAATTATTAAAAAATCAGCGTGATTGTTTTGGGATTATAGATGACATATTTTTTCTCTTTTTATGCATTTTCAACATTTAAAATAGGAGATATTCTACATTAAAGTCTATGTTGAAAATAAAAGATGAATTTACATATATACTATAAATTCTGCTATAAATGCTTGTTTTGAAAATACAAGTTTTTTCCCCATGTTATTGATTAGGGAACAATTTGGATATCATGTAAATTCAGTGTTGGCTTATGCACAGTTTGTCTGCAAGAAACATCAACTGAACATAGAAAACTTACCCAGCTGATCGGAGCTGCATAGAAATACACAAAACACACACATGTGCATCAAACTTCTGCCAGCTACCTGTTCACCTGTGTTATGAGCCACACCTATTCACATCTGGTGTTCAAACTTTCCATCAGATCTCAGATAACTTTCCTTCTACTATGTTACAGAAACTCACAAGCTACAATCCTTCCAACATCCATTTCTACAAGCAAAATCCAGGTCTTTTTCAAAGTAAAGTGCCATACTTACTGTAGCACTTAATGTATTTCTTAAGCATTTAACATGTGTAAACCCGTTCTACTGTTTTTATTAAATTTCTATGGTGGTGTTATTTTTTAAACATGCCACTGATGTTTTTGAGTGCTGTATCCCTACACCTATTTTCCCCATAAGGTCTATTGCTTTTATTTGTGATTTTCTATAGTGCAGTGATCTTTAGGTACCCATATGTTGAATCACAGCAGGGCTGGCTGTACACAGAATACCTCTGAGAGGTGACATAAGAAACCAGTACCTCAAGGAGGCAATTGGAAGTCAGCAGTATGAAACAAAGATGCTTTTCATTGTATTTTCTTTTGTAATGTGTTTCCAAAAAGAAATAGATTTTGGAAGGAGAGGAACACTAACCAAGCACTGTGACAAAAGAATCCAGATTTGACACTTTCTATTTTTTATGGAAACCTAACTGTGATGAACCTCTGGAATAAAACTGGGCAGGGAATCGGAAGAGGTAGACCAATTTAAATGAAAACAAGAATTCCCTGGGTTCTCAGTCGAGGGTCTTTCCACCCAGTCCTTTATATCATTATAAAGGACTTAATGGGGTACTTGGCACATAGCAAATGCTTAGACTAAGTTGGCTACATGAATGAAAAATGAAATATATGGACAGATGGGTAGATGGATAATATTTAGAGAAGGAGGATCTTTATAAAGACTCCTAGTGGTCTGAGTCCAAATCTTGGGCGAACACCAGCACTTTAGACCCAAACAAGCCAACGATATGGCTGAAAACTAGCCATGAGTCACCAGGAAGACCTCAGAATTTTTTCTTTCATTATGTACCAAGACGTTCTAATTATTGTTGCTATCTTCCATGCTGTAAAATATTTTATCGGTTGCTCCACTTTGCAGCATTTTGTTTAAAGCTCTTAACTGTCATAAATGCACCCAACTGTCTGCCAACGTGGAATAATAAATAATTATTATGTGAGTGACTGATTTGCTTTGAAAAAACATGAAAGGCCTCTAAACCTGGAGTTTCCTGCCCCACATAATGTGCATGAAAGAAATGAGCATCAGTAATCACTGTCAACAGTCTCTTGTAACTAAGAATTGAATCATTTATCTGTCCAGCATGTGTAAATTATCATCATTGTCTATTCCGCAGGAAGGCCTAACGGCAATTTATGTTATAAAATTAATAAGATATGAGGGTTTAATAGAAATCACTTCTGGTTGCTCTTCCTGGGAACACCAGGCTCTGGCGTCAGCACGGACCACCTGCCCTGCAAACACGGGCACACCAGCGGGCTGTTTCTCGCTGACGTCCTATTTACATACTTTCCTCTTACCTCGGCTACCCAAGCTAAGAGCAAAGAGCTTGCTTACCATATTTACGAGATGACCTTTCCCTACTTGCTTCAAGGATACTTTCCTTTATGACCAACACAGATAATGCCGGGCAGGAAATGAGTTCTAAGCACTGAATAATTGTAAATGTTCTGACATCCTCTGAAAATATTATCAGAGCTCTAAGTTGCTACATATCCATCAAACCTTCTCTGGGAGTTTTTCCCCTCCCAAACTAGACTGATTTTAGCATCAACTGAAATGCTCACTAGCCCATGTAGTCTGCCCATTTTCTTATATATCCTTGACCTTGAGGATACATAGACTCCTTCGGATACCTGCAAAGAAAGGACTTAGGGAAGGAGATGCTTATATGTTTGAAAGTGCTTGAAGATGTGATGTGAATTATTCTTTTTTTTCCCCTTTGGGGTGAGCCTTTATAGTGTCCATTCTATGCAGAGGAGAAAAAAATACTATTTATTGCCTAATGGAAGAGACATTTTACTTTCAGCCCTAGTCAGGTTCCTGGAATAAGCTCAGCCATATCAGCCGGAGTCCAAGGAGGTGGCTGTGCACTGAAGCTGTAGGACATAGTCTGGGGACCTCGGGGACTGGGGAAACTGGGGGAACTGGTGTGCTTCCTGAACGAACCAAAAGCCACGTGCAAACCGTTCTGTCCTTGTTCTGAGATGTTCTGTGTTCGAACCAAAACCATCTAGGCTCAGGAAATTTAAAGATGACTAAGATATGGTTCTCACCCTTGAGAAACTCACTCTAGTGGATGACATGGATATGTATACAGGTAGTTCTTCCGATGCAGCAATTTTTTGTAAGATTTTTTTCCGCTATGTTTAAATTTATACATATCGCCAAGTAAGGTTGAAAGATAATCTTTGTAGCGCTGTTTATTGGTCATAGAGTGGAAACAACTTAATTTTCCCTTATCATGAACTGGCCACTATATTATACTTAGAACACTATGCTGCACTTGCAAAGAAGGAGGTCATCTACACATACCAGGCACAGGTCTCCGTCTCCAGTCTAAGGGAATCTTCTCAGAGAAGTGAGACCTTCCCTGACCATTCAAAATTGCAACCCCATCTCCTAACATTTCCTGTCTTCTGATCTTATTTTATTTTTTCTGTAACGCTTAGTACCAGCCATCATAATACATATTATATTACCTAACATAATACATAGCAAATATAAACAATTTGGTTTCATATTGCTTTGATTTGTCAATGAAAACTTGTCAATCAAATTAGTCAATTTCTCAATCAAAACATCAAATAGAATAAATCAATGAGAGTGGCAATTTCATCTGTCCAATGCTGCATCCCTAGAGTTTGAACAGTGCTGGTATATTCTAGGCATTCAATAAATATTGTTTGGATGAATAAACATACTGATGTAAAATAATCTTCAAGGTGTATTTTCAAAATATAATCTTTCAAGATATAAAGTGACAAAAAAGCAAGGTGTGGAAGTGTATAGGGTCTTCATTTGTGTATAAAGTGTTATAGATGTATGCACTTCATAGAAGACATCTAGAAGGAAATGCAAATGCATGAGAAATGTTGTCTTTTCTAGGGAGAAATACCAGGGACACAGCGTTAAGAGAGGGAGAGAGATTTGGGTTTCACTGCATGTCCTATCAGGAACTCTGATTTTTTCCTTAATTATGTGCATATTTTATCTCTAAAATTAGATTTAGAATGATGACTAAAGCTATGAGATAATAACAGTATGATGAGCTTCCAAAGGAGGAGAAACAGGGCAGCAAGGCCCCAAGGAGAGCGTGATTAATTCTTCTTTTGAGAGTCAAGGGGGTTGCCCAGAGTACTGGGGCTTTCGTAGATACTGGCAGGTATACAAAAAGAGAGAGAAAGGACACTCCAGCCAGAAGGCGTTGCACAGGTGAGACACAGAGGCACAAAAGAGAAATGAGGGTTTGGGGAAGGGGTTTCCACGTAGACTCAAGACAACATTCCAGCGGAAACAGTAATGGGGCGAATTCCCCATTCTGCCTTCTCCTCAAAGAGTAGTTGCTCTGGAACCAAATACAGGGTAAACAGACAGTTGCAGTGAAAAGAAATAAAGTAGAGGAAACAAGAGATCACCAAACTGGGACCTGGGGTCTTGGTGATTGGGTACAGAGGAAATGACATGGGGCTTTCATGGCAGGACAATTGTCTAAGTTGCAAATCCTGAAAAGAATTACGTGTTGGTTGTTTCCTTGTAGTCACTCTGCACCCCTCCAGAGGTCTGGCCTGGCTGTGTGCTGGGCAGATACATGGAATGAAACTGGAATATTCTTTCAGAGTAGAGTTTCACATCTAAATGCCTTCAGGGGACAAGGAGGTGACAGATGGGATGGAAGTGAGCAGAGGTTAGAAAAATAACTGAAAATAATGATCACGTCTCCAAAAGTACATTCTTTCTGTCATTTTCCCTGACACAGACAGCACTTTTTGTCTATCTTTTACTTTTCACTTTTTTGGAGACATGGTCATAGAGAAATGTTTCTTTGCTTTAAAAAAGCTGAGAGTACATGTGCCACAGTAAAAATCTCTGGATCTGGCTTTCACTGTGGTATGCTCAGGGCACTGCCCAGTTCACTCAAGGGTAGCCTCTGTTCAACTCTGGTTTGTGACCAGACAGGGTTTCTGGCTCACTGTTGTCAGATCTTCTGAATTTTTAAGAGAAACTGAAAATTCAAAGTATTCATTTAAAAAGTGCTACAGTAAAAAATATTGATGAACAAGTGAGGTCTATCAGTGGTCCCCAACCTTTTTGGCACCAGGGACTGGTTTCATGGAAGACAATTTTTCCATGGATAGGGGTGGAGGACATGGATTTGGGATGATTCAAGCGCATTACATTTATTATGCAGTCAAACCTCTCTGCTAATGATAATCTGTATTGGTAGCTGCTCCCCAGTGCGAACATCACCACCTCAGCTCCACCTTCGATCATCAGGCATTAGATTCTCATAAGAAGCACAACCTAGATCCCTCACGTGTGCAGTCTACAGTAGGGTTCGCACTTCTATGCGAATCTAATGCCTCTGCTGATCTGACAGGAGGTGGAGCTCAGGCAATGATGCCAGTGATGGGGAACAGCTGTAAATACAGACGAAGCTTCGCTCACTTGCCCACGGCTCACCTCCTGTTGTGTGGCCCAGTTCCTAACAGGCCATGGACCAGCACTGGTCCTCAACCTGGGGGTTGGGGACCACAGAGGTTTATCGCAGAATTGAAAAGCTGGCTTAACCCTAAAAACTCAGTAATGTAATTCATCACATTACATGTTCATAACAACAGATGCAGACAAGTCATTTAAAAAAATTCAGCATCCATTTATTATATAATACCACCTCTCAGAAAACTCGGAATAGAAGGGAACATAACAAGGGGTATCTACAAAAAACCCTACAGCCAACACATATTGAATGTTTTCTCTGTAAGATCAGGAACTAGTCAAGGATGTCAACTCTCACCACTTCTTTTCAATTTTGTACTGGATGTCCTAGAAAATTCAATAAGTCTAGAAAAAGAAATAAAAGGCATTCAGAATAGAAAGAAAAATAAAGTATTCTTATCTGCAGAAAATATCAGAATAGAAAATCACAGAGAATCTACAAAGAAGCCCTAGAACTAAAATGTGAGTTCAACAAGGTTGTAGAATAAAAGATCAATATTCAGAAATCAATTGCATGTTTATGTACTTGCAATGAACAATTGTAAATAAAATATTGAAAATAGTACCATTTACCATGGCTCCCAAAATGACGTCATAGATATAAATGTAACAGAATATGTGTAAGATCCATATGCTGAAAACTGCATAATGCTGATGGATTAGATCAAAGAAGACCTAAAAAAACAGAAAGACATACTGTGTCCATGGAGTGAAATAATCAATATAGTAAAAATATAGTTAAGATATCAATTATCCATAAATTGATTCATAGACTTAATGCAATCACAATCAAAATCCCAGCAAGATTCCTCATACACACACACTAGTCGATCCTAAAACTCATATGGAATGATTACAGAACTGGAATAGTCAAAAAAGTTTGAAAAATAACTCACATTACTCAATTTTAAGCTGTGCTATAAATCTACAGCAGTCAAGATAATGTGGTATTGGTGAAAAGATAAACAGATAGGCCAATGAAATAGAGTAGAAAACCAAGAAATAGGAGCACACAAGTATCTCTGGTTTTTGAATTTTTGATAACAATTTAATGGAGAGAGGGCAGTCTTTTCAACAAATGGTGTTGAAAACATCAGATATCCATATATCAAAAAAAAAGAAAGAAAGAAAAGGTTAGAAAAAAAGGAACCATGACCTACACTTCATACTAGATAAAAATATTGACTCAAAATAGATCACAGACCCAAATATAAAACCTAATACTGTAAAACTTTTAGAAGGAAACACAGAACTAAACCTTATGACATTGGATTAGGCAAAGACTTTTTAGATGTGACATCAAATGTATAATACATAAAAGGAAAAAAATGTTAAAAGGAAAATAATAATAAACAGTTTTTGTGCTATGAAGAATACAATTAAGAGAATAAAAAAGTCAAGCCATACACTAGGGGAAATTATTTGTAAAGGAAATATGCAACAAAGGACATGTATCCAGAATTCTGGACATGTATCCAGAATATGTAAAGAACTCTCAAAATACACCAAGAAGAAAATAACAACCCAATTTAAAAAATAGGCAAAAGATCTGAATAAAACTTCACTGAAAAAGATGTGTGATACCAAATAAATACATGAAATCATGCTCAATGTCATTTGACACTAGGGAAATGCAAATTAAAATTACAATGAGATACTACTGCACACCTATTAGAATGATTAAAATTAAAAAAAAATACTGAAAATACCAAATGTCAGTGAGGATGCAGAGAAACAGCAATTGTCGTTCATTGCTGGTAGGAGTGCATAATGGTGTAGTCATTCTGGAAAACAATCTTGTAGCTCCTTAAAATGCTGAACCCACACTTACCGTATCATCCAGCAATCCTACTTCTAGATATTTATGCTAGAGAAATGAAAACTTAATGTTCATGCAAAAGCCTCTATTCAAATGTTTATAGCAGCATTGCTCATAATTGTCTTAGTCCCTTTTGTGCTGCTATGACAAATACCTGAGATTGGGTAATTTATAAATGACAGAAATTTATTTTTTCACAGTTCTGGAGTCTGGGAAGTCCAAGATCAAGGCTCTGGCCTTGGCTAGTGCCTGGTAAAGCCTTATTCTCTGCTTCCAAGATGGCGCCTTGTCACCGCTTTCCCACATGACAGAAGGCAGAGGGCAGAAGAGTGCAACACTGCACGAAGTCTCTTTAGAAGAGTCTGAATCCCATTTACGGGAGAGGAGTTCTCGTGGCCTAATCGCCTCTTAAAGGCCCCATCTCTTAATACTATCACATTGACAACACCTGAATTTTAGAGGAGACACATTCAAACCACAGCACTCATCAAAAACTGGAAATGGCCCAAATGTTGTTCAGTGGGTGAATGGATAAAAAAACTATGGTACATCCACACAGTGGAATATCTTTGAGCAATATAAAGAAGAAAATTGTTGATCACACACAACATGATGAATCTCAAATGCATTATGCCAAGTAAAAGAACTCAATCTCAAAACTTGTGTAACTATATAGTTTTCATATGACATCCCAGAAAGGCAAAACTGTAAGAATAGAGAACATAGTGGCTGTCAGCGGTTAGAAGTTGGAGAGGGTACTTGAATACCCAAGGAGAGCACAAAGGAATTCTTTGGAATGTTGAACTTGTTCTGTATCCTGCTTGCATTAATTACAAGAATCCATGCATGGATCAAAACTCATAGAACTATATACCAAAAAGAGTGAACTGTTCTGTATGTAAATTTAAAATGTTAACATATTAACTTTAAACATTAAGTAGAAAAAAAGCTAAATTAAGTGAAACAAAACAAAACAGATACTTTGGAGGCCAAATAAAATCTATCTGTGGCCAAATCTTACCCACGAACCTTGAGTTTACAACTCCTGATTTGGACAAATAGCCTATTAAAAGCAAACTGTTCTTAAGATTTCATTTGACCCGGTTTCTTAAAATGAGGCCCAGAGAAGGAAAGAAAATGGCTAAAGCCACACAGCCAGTCTATGCCGTAAAGTCAGGTTGCCTCACTCCTACTTCTCTATGGTATGTGCCTTGATGCAAGTTGAATATCAATTTGCTTCCTACTACAGCCAAATGCAATCCTAAAATATCACCTAACTCTCAAACACGTATTTTTGAGAAAGAAAAGCAGGGGTAAGAAATTAATTTCATAATTAAAAAAGGGCAAACTCCTTTAAACTCAACAATTTACAAGAAGGATATTAAAAATTACGACCTCGACAAATGATTGTGGTGAAAGTATGGTGATAACAGACATAGAACGATTTAACTGTTGAAATAATTCTGTCAAAAAAATTAGCCATGTTCCAGGGAAGGCCGTGGGCCCTGCCGGGTCCCCGGCAGACGCGCGTCTGTGCAGGGCCACTATTGATTTTCAAACAATCTCGCACATGATAGATGAGAATGTGCTTAGGAGAGAATTCGGTCACAAGAGCCCCCAGATCAATCAGCTTGTCAACAGGCAGACAAAATTCAATTTTTATTCTTAGGAAACTCTTATTTGGTGGCAGATCATCGTTTCTGTGGAAATTGCTTCACAAAGGCCGAGGGGCAGGAGTGAGAATGTGAAAAAAAGATAATCTTTTCAAAGCATGTTCCAAGTGAAGATTTGGGGCTTACGACAGGGAGGGAGAAAACGTGATTTGGGGACAGGGGCTACCACCACCCACCTCCTTGGCCCAACAGGACTATTTAGGACCAGCTCTCCACGTCCCACACCAGAGTGGATTTTCCTCTCTGTGATCCGAATCAACCACCTTGGAAGCAAACTCATTTAGAATGGGACCCCAGGCTTTGTGGAGGAAACTCAATGACACCATGACAAAGCTGAAAGGGACTTCTATTCAATTAGTTTAAACCATATGAAATTGCTACTTTAGTAGGTTTTAAAAGAACGTCAAATATCAGCAATTTTATGTGGTTGAAACATATAACTATTTTCTTTTTTCTTACCTTCCATTGCCATGATATTATAAATTTTGAGGCTCTTTTTCTTCTTATAACCTCTTCAAAGTCAACTAAGAAATAAACTTCAGGGCTAGGATGAGGGCCTAGGATTCTTGAATCTCAGACCAAAGTTCTTTCCAGCATTCTGTGCTGCCCCTTTCCAAAGAGAGAGATGTTCCTCCATTTGACTGGGAGCCTACAGTCAACGCACGTATTTGGAGCATCTACACTGTGTCAGACAGCAGTGAGCAACAGCCCTGTGCTGTTCTTATGGTCTGGAAGGGCACACAGACGCTAAGAGAATGGAAGCATTAATCCACTAATTATGAGTGTAGAAAGTGCTACAAAGCAGATGTTCAGAAAGAGCACTGTGCAAACAGCAGATTACAGGCGAACAAGTGGAACATGGAGGATAAGCTAAAGGGGCCCAGTAGGAGGTTGCCCCTAAATTTAGCCCTGAGAGGAGGTTGGGAGTCAGAAGGCAAAGGTGATGTGAGTGAAGTAGACCAGTAGTATCTAGAGAGATCATTCCAGGGAAACAGTGTGTGTGCAAAGGTGCTGGGGTACAAGTTGACCCAGATCATGGGGGACATAAAGGAAGGCCTGTATGTCTAGAAAGGAGAAATCAAGGAGGGACGTGCTCTAAGACAGGCTTGCATGGAAGGCAGGCCTAGATCACGTGGGCTCCTACCGACCTGCTATACCCTTTGGTCCCTTTTCTATAAACCGTAAATTTGGGCAAGGATGTTCCTGAGCAGGGGCAAAGAGGATGGAAGTCTTAGTCTATTTGTGCTGCTGTAACAAAATACCACAGACTGGGTAATTTATAAACAATAGAAGTCTGCTTTTCGCTGTTCTGAAGGCTGGGAAGTCCAAGATCAAGTCTCCAGCAAGACTGGTGTCTGATGAGGGTCTGGCTTTCGCTTCTAAGGTGGCACTTTATTGCTGCACCCTCCAGAGGGAACAAACGCTATGTCCTCACGTGGCAGATGAGCAGGAGATCCAGAAGGGCCTCAGTGGCTCCCTGCAGCCCTTTCATAAGGCACTAATCCATTCATGAGGGCAAAGCCCTCATGACTTAGTCACTTCCCAAAAGGCCCCACCTCTTAATGCCACCACAGTGGGGACTAAGTTTCGACACATAAATTTGGAGGAATATTCAGACCATAGTAATGCGTAGTCTGCTATTTCCAGGCATCCTTAAGAGAGAATTCAGCCGAGATATTCCATCAAGTGTGTTTCTGATATTCTTCTGTTTCAACAATTAATGTTCGGCCACCTGGGGCCAGTTCCCCCACAGACGGGCAGCCCTGGACGGCTCCCGGGCCCCTGCCTCCGTGCCAGTCCTGCTGTGCCCAGGGCTCCCTCTGAGAGCTCCTGACAGCCCCGTGGCCCCAGCAGGCACTTTTGAACCCCTGTCATGTTGCCATCAACCACTCTAGGCCCACTGTGTCTAACTGTCCAGGAGGATGTGTGTAGCTTTGAGGAAGTTTACCAGATGTTTTCTTCACCAACCCCATTTGAAGACAGAAGATTCTGAGAACGTAGCATTAATGCAGAACCAACAAAGGGCTAAATCTTCCTTCAGAACATCGAGAAACCTGATTTCTTGAAAGAACAGGCTTTTATGGTATTCATCGCACCTGGGGAAAGCAAACAAAGCTCTACCATTACTTGTAGAAACTAGCCACCAGCAAAACAACTTCACTTATGTGACTTCCTTTGGCCCAATTAAATGAAAGAACAGGGGAATTCCATCAAAACTTATGCAACCAATGTGTACAAGATGAAGGCCCCTGAATTAAGGCAATGTAGAAGTGTTTTTTTTTTTTTTTGACCAGAGTTAAAATTCAATCTGGCTTTTCCAAAGCCTTTGAACATTTTTCTCTAACCAATAGTACAATACGTACATTTTGGGGTCTTTTACTCATTCCCTAAACGTCAATATGTATTCTTTTCTTATTGTCCGACGATATACCATTCTTTCCAATAAAGTCAGATCTCATACCCTCCTAGAGAAAAAAAAAATGAATTAAAACTATACTGGTTAGGCCTGTTTGAAGGAAGGGCAATGGAAAAATAACTTATTAACTAGATAATTTGATAAATATACAAAGCTAAATTCATCTCTGATTTTTAATATCATCCATTTTGTGGGGAGCTTTTAAGGCTAAAACATCTAGTTAATGGGTTTAACCATGCAAAGAGACTTATAATATCACCCTTCTCCCTGGGCCTGAGTTTCCCCTTATCCGGCCTCCTCACAACACCGCTAGGGCCTGCCCAGAGCCCTGCCTTTCCTGTGGATCACATTCTAGCATGTACCCAGACCCTGATAATCCTGATCAGGCAGCCCTGGGCCTGCTTCCTGGGCTCTGCTCTTTCTCTGGGCCTTGCTTTGCTGAGAGTGAGTGCCACCACCCAGGAAACCCACCATAGGCCTGCGTGGGAGCCAAGGGGTGGCCCTTTGAAGAGGAAGTAACAGAGATTCGAAATGCAGACCACATTGTCCATACTCACAAGCCAGAGGCTCCTGCAACACAGGAGAAAACCGCAGCTGCAGGTTCACTCTCAGGGAAGAGCCACAGTCCACCGTGCAACTCTGAGGAGGCGTGATGCGTATTTGTCAGGGATAGGACATTTAACGGTTTGCTAGCTCTATGTGTAATTTTAAATACTTAAACGTATAGTCCATAGGCCTCCTTGATCCCACGCATGGTGTAGGTGAGCCTGCACCAGTTCTATTAGTTCTACCATCGTTAAGCACCTGCGTACGGTGGCACAGATATCCCCAAACACTGATAATCCCCAAACAAGGTGATTCATAAGCTTTTTTGTCTGGCTTCAGAATTTTATATTTAAAATTCCACATATTATGTTTGAGTTAAGTATCTAAATATATAGCATGAATGTGTGTGTGTGTGTATGTGTGTGTGTGTGTATTTGTGTGTGTGTACATACATATACACACAGTCAGGTATCACTTTGTGATAAGGATACATTCTGAGAAGTGCATCATAGAGTGTGCTTACCCAAATCTAGATGGCATGGCCTACTACACATCCAGGCTATGTGGTGTAACTACTGCTCGTAGGCTATAAACCTATACGGTATGTCACTGTACTGAATTCTGTAGGCACTCGTAACACAATGGCAAGTATTTGTGCATCTACACATATCTAAACATTGAAAAAGTACAGTAAAAACATAGTGTAAAAGATAAAAATGGTACACTCGTTTGGGGCACTTACCTTGAATGGAGCTCGCAGGACTGGAAGTTGCTCTGGGTGAGTCAGTGAGTGAGTGTCGAGTGAATGTGAAGGCCGAGGACATTACTGTACACCTCAGTAGACTTTATACACACAGTACACTTAGGCTACATAAATTTATTAAAAAAAATTTTTTTTCTTCAAATAATAAGTTAACCTTAGCTTACTGATCACCATTGTATATGCAGTACATAGCTGATCGAAACGTCTTTATACGATGTATGACTGTGTGTGTGTATATAGATGATTAAAATATATATTTTTGTATATATATTCATTATTTAATAGTCTTTGACAACCTACCTATACATTCCAAAGTATGTTTGTCTCGGGAAAGAGTTAGATTACTGATGAAGTCTTGAAGCATGTGAGTTAAGAGTGTTAGAAATCAGTAGAAGCAGATATCGTACATCACCAGCAAAATTTTCCATGTGGAGATGACTAGAAATAGCTCCAATAATTATGTATATTTTTATTTCATAAAATACCTTGTAGAATGAAAGAGCATGTGTAGGAGGCCGCCAACAACGTCTAGAGCCACCTGCAGGTAAATGAGAGGTTTCTAAGCCCAGAGGTGCCTAGGAGGAGTGATAACCTTGTCTTTTAAGCTTCAGAGCTCTGCCTGCCACAGACTTTTTGCATCTTCCACTCAATATCTTCCAGAGCCCTCCCCGTTTCAAGCTCTTCCTCAAAATAACAGTGGAAGGGCAGAGAATGGATGACACAAAGATTGAAAACCACAGGAAACCTGGAGCAAACCGAGAGTTTTGAGGAAACAGTGCATGTTGCTGCTCTGATTCTAGAGGAAATGGCGAAGTATCTCATTTCAGAGCTGTGTTTTAACATGAAAAACGACCCGTATTCTTTACCCATTAAACTATTAGTACATCCTAGCATCGTAGGTCTTAATAACATTTCCTTAAATAACTGTGAAAACCTATTAGTTTTATTTCTTCCAGAAAAAAAAATTGAAAAGAGGAAAATATAGCATATTGAACTCAGGGATCAAGCTAATTAAAACTGTAAATGCCAATAATGATATCTGACATTTCTTTTCAACAATAACCAATTATCGTAAGCATTCTCCCAATAGCTATTAGATCTATCCCCACAAACCTCATTTTTTCACATTTGGATTATCTAACACAGATCATTTGTCCTGGCCACTTCCATTAGTCTGTGTATAAATATATATTTGGGGAGAGGCATGGCTTATGTTTGGTCTAATTAGAGCATCACATTCCATGTTGAAAGCAATATTAAGTTACATGTAGGAAACAGGAATATTATATGTTCAAAACCAGAATAAAGCTACACATCTGGTATATTTTAGTTGTGGGATATGTAATATGTCTGTCCTTTCCAAATTCTGTCTACCGGAAACCAAAATGAACAACTTTAGGAAGTGTTTCCTTTGTGTTGAAACTTGAGGCCTAAACAGAGAGCCTGGTGAATGGATTGAAAATAGACGTGAAAAATCAATAACTTTGGCATAAGGAGATTAGGACCTGCAGAAGAAATGATTCCAGTTCTAAAGGGAGCACATCTTGACATACCTGTGTCCTGGCGAGAGTCTACTCTTAAAACAGCCCAGAACGGCCAGTGGACTCCAAGATGCTGGACAATGAACCACCCCAGAGCCATGGCTAGAACGTAGGATCCAACAGCTCTGTGTGGGGAATGGTCCCTACTGCTTATTCCAAACACAGTCTTGTTGTGTAAGACATACAGTCACCAAACAGACGAAGATTTTATCTGGTGGAAAGAAATATGTAGGTGTCTACTGGATTGTGTGCAAAACCCAAAATAAGTTAGGCGAGGGCCATCCAACGGGACAGGAATATGAAGGGAAAGACACAGGGAGCAACATTGTATGAGTCCAGATTTATCAATAATCTTGAGATATCATATTGATTCATCAGGAAAACCTTGTGGAAAGCAACCGTTATTGTGTCTGTCTTCCAGATGAGGAAATCGAGGTGTGGGGAAGTCTATGAAATCTGTCCAAGAAAATACAGTTAGTAAATGGTAGAGATAGGCTATCCTGAGACTCATCTCCTGCCACTTTTCCCTTGATGACTGTACTGAAGTCACACTCCTTCCTGTGCCTCAAATATGTCAAGGTCCTTCCTACTTCAGAGTCTTTTTATCCATATTCCCTCTGCCTGGAAGGATGGCCCCTTTTGTGGTCCTGGCTTCACGTCGACGTCCTTCCCTGTTTATCCTTGCTGAAGTCATCTCCCCATCCCTCTCCCACAGACCAGTTGTTCTGCACCACATTCCTTGGTCTACTTTCCTTCTCAGCACTTCTTTCTGGAATTTTCTTCTCTGTGTATGTGCACACTAGTGAACTGTCAGCGCGACTGGAATACCAGGTCCTTGAGGGCATGTTGTTTGTATTCCTCATCCTCGTTCAGTATTCCCAGAAGCTGGAACTCTGCCTGGTACACAGCGGGTACTCACTCAATATTTATTGAATATATGAGGAAATGAATGAATAAATGAAAGAGGGTTCCAGCTCAAGTTCATTTAAATCTGAAACCTGAGTTTAATCTACTCCACCAAGGTGGCTTCCTTGACCACAACACAGAAGCTTTGAAGTCATAAATTTGCAGCAGTAGCCGGGCCAGTGTTCTGGAAGGTGGATGGGAGGTTGTTAGCACTTTTGTCTTTCCCAGGATTTCTGTGAGTGCCAAGTGACCAAAAGTGTCCACTCTGAAACTGAAGGAAAATTGGAATTTATAAAAAAAAATGCCATTTAGAGTCAATAATCTCCCAAGATAGAAGAAAAGGGAAATTTTAAAAGGGAGTAAAAACACAAGAAAGCCTACCCTTTTCTCCATTTAGATCAACCCAATGCTAGCAAATATTGCTTGTTTCAGTTTATTGAGCAGCTGTTATGTGCCATACACAATGCACTGTTTGTGTGCATTATCTCATTCACATGACCACTCACAACAGTACATTGAAACTGCTACTGTCATCATCCTCACGCTCATCTGAAAAGAAACTGAAGCCATTAAGCAACTTGCCCAAGGTCACATTGTTTCTGAGTAGCTTTGCTGAGACTCTAATACAGGTCTGCTAACTCCAGTGCCTACGATAGTCTGAAGTATTGGAAACCTTCAGATCTGTTGTATGAGGAGAAGGAGATATTCCAAGAAAGAAACCACCGTGAACAACTTCCAAGACTACCAAGATCCTAATGGCGTAAATACCATTTACGCCACCTGGCTGTACTTCTTAGCAGTGCCCAAAACTCATAGTGTAGAAGTTGTCTACACAGTCGAAAAAAGAGAATTGAGGCAACTGTTAAACATACCAGCCCATCTCATCTTTAACTTTCTGCTTCCCTTTCACCAGAAGATCCCAAGTAAGTATTGTGTATATCTTTGGCCATTAACCAATAATTTTGGTTTTGACCATTGAAAAGAATTCTTCAATGACTCCTAAAAAATGAAGAGGCAGGCCCCCTCCCCCAATTTTCTGGATTTCCAGATCTCTAGTCTGTCTGAACTGGAACACAAGGACATCTATGTTTATTATCTTCCCATGACTTACCTGGCCGAATGTGCTTGTAGGAATGGTCTTCCCAAGGTGCCAGGTACGATGGCCAACGCTTGCATGATCCCTACGCCTCCTAGCACCCCTCCTGAAGATACACATTCATCTCATTCATCCTTCACTTCCCACCCCTGTGGCCCTACCAGATGCAGGAACATAACTCATAAGAAATATTAACATCAGCTGTTTATCATGGAGCTTGCAAAACAGAAAAGTAATAAAAGCGCAGGCATGCTCACTCAATTACCATTGAAACAGATATCACAAAAATTATTCAGTGTCACAAATCTAATTTTGTATGATATTTCTATATATTTCCACTGCTAATTTTTCTTCCCTCCAGTATTGGTGAATTAATATGCTTCAAATGCCCCTAAAGCTACCCTGGAAAAAAAAATACTACTTATTTAGTTGAGCTACCCAAATCCATTAGACAAATTTCCTTTACAGCAAAGCATTGATGAATGAAATGTCTCATGCTAATGTAAGAATAATCAATTTAGAATGCTTATGACAATTAACAAAGCTGAAGATACGCCTTGAAGGCTCCATGCTTTGTCAGCCCTGATTTGGATTAAACTTGTGCTAATGGGATCATTTTTCTTCCAAAAGGTATTCTTTTTAGGCAGACCTATCAATTAATATGAATTATGCATGTATAAAAGTACTAATGTCATTAATTAGACAAATTAATTTTTATGATGCAGTGGATAGACTAACACTAGATTATACGTGATAACTTCCCCCACAGCGTCCACCGATTTGAAATAAATGAATAGTTTATATTTGTGTGCTTTCTGCAAACTCAATCAGGATTAATCAGTACAGTCTGTAGGCGGAAGATGGTTGAGATACAACCTATTCTTGATGGTGTTCTTATCCAGAGGGGTTACTCCAGAGAACAGAGCCCAGATTGCAACAAGGAGAAACTTCAGAATAATGCTACACAGGAACATGGGAGAAGTTAGTAAACTCTAAGCATTTGTTCTGGCAAGCTTTTATTGATTCTCTTCCTTAAATTTACATGCTGATGTCCAAGTGGACTAGAAAATACAAATAAAACTCAGGAAATAAAGAGCAGAAAAAAAGAGCGTTTTCTATTTGTTGCATTGGCAGACATATCTCATTAATGTTGATCAAATTTGGCACAGTATTTATCTTCTAACTCTGGATCTAAATTGTAACTTCTTTATCCAGTATTAGCTACATTCATTCTCAAATCCAAGAAAATTTTGATTTCCTCAAGCGTAATAAGTTACCTAATGTGTAGAAGGATGAGGACCATGGGAGGTCTAATATTTGTAAAGTTAACTGCTGTGTTTTGAATGTTTATGGCTCTCCAAAATTCAAGTTGAAACATAATCGCCAATGCAGCAGGATGAAGAGGTGGGGCCTTTGGGGGGTAATTAGATCATGAGGGCTCCTCCACCATAAATAGGATTGGCGCTCTTATAAAAGAGGCTTCGCACAATGTTCCTTATCTTTGCCCTTCCACCTTCTGCTGTGTGAGGATGCAGCCACGGGGCACCACCTTGGAGGGTGTGGGGGAGCCTTCACCAGACCCCCAGACCTTGATCTTGGACTTCCCAGCCTTTGGAACTGTGAGCAATAAATTTCTGTTGTTTATCAATTATTCAGTTTGTGGGACTTTGTCATAGCAGCCCAAATGGACTAAGACTTTAGCCATCATCTTCTTCATCCGTCTTGCAATAAGGTATACGCTTACAACAAAATTGCCACCTCTAGGAAAGTAAATCTAAAATGCTTTGACACCTTTTATTTTCATTTACTCTTGTATGGCTCATTTTTCAGGAACTTAAAACATGGATCTTATTATAAGTTTTGCAATAGGGATGACTGATGACACTGATGACAGATTCTAAAGTCAAACTGGTGCATTCTGTCAGGGCATGGCTGGTGGAAATTACATTACAGCAAGCTGACATGACCTAGGCAATGTCCCAAAGTTGGGCACAAGAGGTCAACAGTGATCTCTCACTCAAAGTTTACATGGTTCCTGCTTGGACCATGGTAGATGTTCAGTCAGTGTGGGTTGGGAAAAAAATAAGTAGAAATTTTCATTTAGCTAAGGATTTAACATGGGTTTAAAGAACGTAGGGCCATCACAGACACATAGAGGACATTTACTCTGTCTTCTCAGTGTCCTCTGTAACATCCCACGATAGTATGGCATGGCTGTGAAAAGCAAGCCCTTTGAGGACAGAGAGTCCTGGATTCAAATCATGAACCAGCCACATCCTGGCTGAGTGACACTGGGGGTTTGATGTTGCCTTCCTCATCAGGCAGCCGTGAGACCATAATGAGATAGTGTGATTGGCAGTTCAACATGGTACCTGCATCTCTACTCCTTGGAGCAAGGCATAAAAGGTAATGGAAACTCTTAGATGAAAGGTTGCTTTTGTCTGTAATCAAATATCTCCTTGTACAAATACACTATGAGTAGCAGAATGGACTTAAACCCCACTAAAAAGAGGAGACTTGGCATCTCATTTCCCATTTAATTCTGATCATAATTTCGCCTTTTTATGGTAAGAGATAGGTGGGGAAGGAGGTAATGGAGTTGGGACCAGATTGCTTGAATTTAAATCTCTCTCCTACCATTTACTAGCAGTGTAACCTTGGGTGACCTCTCAAAGCTTCCTTTCGTTGTCTGTAAAATGAGAATTATGATAGGATTAATCCTAAATAATAGGATCAAATGAATTAAAATTTGCAAAATGTTTAAAACAAAGACTGGCACATAGCCTGCAAGTAATCAATAAATAAAAGTAAAATTTATTTGATATCTATTGTGTTCTAGATACCATGCAGATAGGATCTAATTTAAGTGACACTATGTCCTTGTGACATTAGTATAAATAAACCCATTTTAAAGATGAGAAGATTGAGGTTTGGAGTGTTCATCTCGCTCAGGATCACCCAACTAATAAGTGGAAGGGAAAGGATTTGGACTCAGTGTTGTCTGAAAAGTTATTGTATAGGACTGAGGTGTGCTGACAGAGTAAAGGAAAGGAGTTGGAAGCAGGAACTGCTTCATTTTGAGAACTCTACAGCTCATGGAAAAGGGAGACAGTGCTGGTCATGAAGGTGAATATTGAGTAGATAAGATAACAGTGACAGATACTGTAGCCATCAGGTAGGCACACTTAGCCAGGATAAGTATTATTAATGGGGTAGGTATTATTAGTATCTTCATTTTATAGATTTGCTAAGTAATTTATCTTAGATTATAGAGCTGATGGATAAACACAGTTTGTCTTATTCCTCGGCCTCCAATATTAACCAGTATACCATATGGTCTAAAGATTTATGATAATAGTAAATAATTATATATCAATCGGAAATGCCAGATATAGAGCACTCATCTTCCAGCCACTTGTCTGATCTCCCCTTTCTTGTCTTATTGTTATCTGTGGTCACCAAGATTCTACAACCACCTCTTACTAGTTTCTACAGCAGTTTGTAGTAGTCAAGCCTACCTCTGTGGAAGGAACCAACCTGGTCTGGCCCAGCAAAATGATAGTTGGTTGTGACCAAAAGAGTCTCATTTTTGTAATATCTGTCAAATAGATTGGCTCCCTGAGGTGACACACAATAATACAAATTAAATTTACAAATCTCTGTGTAATTGTGACGTCAATACATGTTTTAGCAGCTTAAGTTCTTAGAGCAGGCAGCTGTGTTTGCTGTTGTAGTCATTGTCTCAGTTCAGGGATGGACACTCATGTTACTCAAGCCAAGCCAATGGCAGTCCTGGGCTTTTGACTGAATTGAAAGTGTCAACTATAGGGATGATGTAAACTTTGAGCTTCGACAGGGGCAGCCTGAGAATGAAGTCAGCACATGGAAAAGCAGAACCAAGAGATGGGACAAGAGAGACTGAATCCTCATGGCATCATGGGAACACTGGGATATATTCTTGCCTGAAGCCAGATTATCCTAGACTTTTCACTTATATGAATAAAAAATTACCATTTTTGTTTACCAAGTTTATCTCTTGTGTCTGACAGAGATCAGAATAATACAGAAAAAAAAAACCCAACAATAACAACAGTTTCTAATGGCAGAGTTTGATATTCACTTGAATTCACTAATTCCCTGAAACATTTCTAGAAACTCATTCTCTCTATGAAGCTACCTTATAGTATGTTGATGATTTTTTCTTTTTCATATGTACATTTCAGCCATGAAATTCTTGGTTCCTAGATCACTTTAGACACAGTATCATAAACAGTGTTTTAATGAGATTTATTGACATTCTTTTTGGTTATTGTTGCAAAGGTGATTGCATAACGTCTCAATTCAAGGTGGGGAAGGGTATTCTGGGAGAGTGAAATTACCATTGATCTATATGGTTCAGTCACAGAGGAAATGATGACTTAGGAACTGGCATTTACTGTGCCTATGTTTCTTCCTCCCTTGGTGTCTACAGTTTAGCCATCAGTCAAACCCACTATAGTCTCTATTTTGTAATTATTCTGAATATGAAGAGGTTCTTAAAAGTGAGCAGATAAATGTGCTCTATTGATTACTTGAGGGAGTCATCAATAAGGTCAACAATTTTCCCTTTAGTCCTTCATCGTATCCTGTGTGAATACGTAAGTATTGAGTGGTACATTTGTTGTGTCTCCTCCCCATCCTGAGTGCATCACCAGCTGGCATGAAGACAAGGGATCAGTTCTAAAACCATGAAGATTTGGGTCAGCGAGGCCCTTTGGATACAATGTTCCATCAAGACATTTTCCATTTTCTGAACACTGTTGCTTTCCCTAATACTTCAAAATAACACAGTGGTTAAGATTGTGGTCTTTGGAATCTGATGACCTGTACACACCCTTGCTTTATCACTTCTTAGCTATGGGCAAGTTACTTAACCCTGATTTACCTGTACAACGAGGATAATGACGAGTCAACAAGTTCATTTGACAAAATTATTGAGCATTAACGCTCTGCTAACAAACCAGGCACCCTTCTAGGTGCTTTGAGACACAAAGAGCAAAACAAATGAAGTTCCCTTCATTTATGAAGCTGATATTCTGGTCTGTCTTGGCATGATATTGGCAGAATTCAATGAGATAATCACTGTAAAATGCTTAGCACTGTGCCTGGCACATAGTGTGTGCTCAAGAAGTGTTAGCGTTTGTTAATGTTGGTATTGTGAGCAGCACTGCTATTCGGATGGCATAATTTTCCCACCTGGTACTGCCTACTGCTGAGAACTCAAATTCCCATATCCAAGACTGTACCTTTTTAGAAGCAGCCCCAAACCTAAATGTTAGACATTTTCGCCAGAGTCTCTCTGTGTTCCCTGAAGATGTGATAATACCACCCACCCCCGCTTCATATCTCCTCCAAGTTCAAACCCACCTATTCCCAAGGGCAATCAGTTTCTTGACTTCTTAAAGCACAGAATAACTTTGTCTGTTTTCAACTTATACAGGGGCATCCCATAACAGGTACTTTGTGCATCTGGCTTTTTTCATTCAAAATTGTGTTGCGTCCATAAGATTCATCCATGTTTTTGCGTGTTGCATGTAGTAGTTTGTTCAATTTTAATCGATGTAAAATACCTCGTCATATGAATATAGCACAATTTATTTTTCCATTTTACTGTTGGTAGACATTAAAGTTGTTTCCAATTTTTAGCTACTAAAGATACTGCTATAGACATTCTTATACACACCTTATATACATGTATGTGTTTCTGTTAAGTATATATGTAGCAGCGGAATTTCTAAACTATAAATTATATGTATATTCTTTAGTATGCATGTAACTAATATGCATATAAAGCATAATTTTTAGTAGAGTTTACTAAGCAGTTTTCAAAAGTGATTGTGCACTTCTATCCCAATGTAGTACGGTATCCATTACTCTACATCTTTATTAATGCTTCATGTTTTTAGGCTTTTTGATTTTAGCCATGCTTATGTATGTAGATATATCTCATTGTAATTTTAATTTGCATTACTCTAATGACCAAAACAGTTGATATTTTTATATGTTTATTGACTGTTTGGATTTCCTCTTTTTTAAGGTACCTGTTCAAACTTTCTTATATGTCATGCTGTTGGATTGTCTATCTTGTTATTGGTTTGTGGGCTTTGATCGTATATTCTGAACACTAGCTGTGTGTAAATATACGGATTGCAATATCTTCTCCCATCCTTCCTTTGCCTTTTTACTCTCAATTTTAAAAGCCTAATTTGGCCGGGCGCGGTGGCTCACGCCTGTAATCTCAGCACTCTGGGAGGCCGAGGTGGGCGGATTGTTTGAGCTCAGCAGTTCAAGATCAGTCTGAGCAAGAGCGAGACTCCATCTCTGCTAAAATAGAAAGAAATTAGCTTGACAACTAAAAATATATAGAAAAAATTAGCTGGGCATGGTGGCGCGTGCCTGTAGTCCCAGCTACTCAGGAGGCTGAGGCAGTAGGATTGCTTGAGCTCAGGAGTTTGAGGTTGCTGTGAGCTAGGCTAACGCCATGGCACTCAGTCTAGCCAGGGCAGCAGAGTGAGATTCTGTCTCAAAAAAAAAGAAAAAAAAAAGTCTAATTTATCAGTCATTTTTCCTTTAAAGTTGGTGCTATTTTATTCACTTCTAAGAGAACTTTGTCTACTCCTAGGTCATGAAAGTCTTCTATTATGTACTCTTCCAGAAAGCTATAAAACAGTTATGGGAGAGTTTACATCTTCATATAATGAATGTTCTAATCCATAAACATTATATATTTTTCCTTTTGAGTTTCTTTAATTTATTGCGTAAAGTTTTGTGGTGTTTCTGTAAGATCTTGAAACTCCTTGATTTGATTTATTCCTAAATATATGACATTTAAAAAGAGTTTTGAATAATAACTTTTAAAACATTTATTTCTTAGTTGATAGCTAAATTTACTTATTAATTTTTATAATTTATCTATAGTG
>CAUYSK010101342.1:0-17255 GCA_963575035.1 Avahi laniger
CAACACTTGCCAGATTCTGGAAGTATGTTTTAAAAGGTTGCCGAGGCCGGGCGCGGTGGCTCACGCCTGTAATCCTAGCACTCTGGGAGGCCGAGGTGGGCGGATTGTTTGAGCTCAGGAGTTCGAGACCAGCCTGAGCAACAGCGAGATCCCGTCTCTATCAAAAATAGAAAGAAATTAATTGGACAGCTAAAAATATATAGAAAAAATTAGCCGGGCACAGTGGCGCATGTCTGTAGTCCCGGCTACTCAGGCAGGAGGATCGCTTGAGCCTAGGAGTTTGAGGTTGCTGTGAGCTAGGCTGATGCCATGGCACTCTAGCCCAGGCAACACAGTGAGACTCTGTCTCAAAAAAAAAAAAAAAAAGGCAAAAGGCCTAGGAAAGAATAAGACTGAGCAAGTATTTCCTAAAACCAAAACTCAACAGTACTTTTCAACTTCCAAATCCATGGGAGGAGCTGGCGGAAAAGATCTTTCACAGGGTTTCAACACAAACACAACAAAATGCAGAGCCAAGACAAAGAAAAAAAAAATGTGAGATGAAATGTTTAAAAGTTACTTAATATGGATTAAATCAAGTACAATCCAACCTAGTTTGCAAGGAAAAAGGACCAAGATGATATCCAACAGAATTATGTTTTAATTTGTTTACTCTGTGGATCTGTGGACAGTTTTTGTATATTCTGCCTCCTTTATTGATGATTATTTCTGACATTGGAAAACTCGTCTAATTTCCTTTCACCCCCACCTTAGAGAGGTAGAACATCAAGATTGATATTTATCGAGAAAATCTAAAAAGGTTGTGACTTCCCAAAAAAATCCAAGAGAGATTTGTTCTCAGATTCCTGATGCTTTGATTCAGTACTTTCAGGTTTCTCACTGTGTTTTGAAAATTCTACTATTAATATTTGGTGAAGGCTAAACTTAACAAAAAATATACTCCAAGTTACTCTAGGCTAGAGAGTCTCCATGTCATTAAACATATTTTCTGATGGCAGATGTTACTGTAATATGACCTACAAAAAATCCTGCTCTATAACCTTCTTTTCAGCTATGTGATCTTCATCTTCCCATTTCAGCCAAGAAAACATGAGTATAAAGATCATGGTTGGGAGTCAGGAGACCTGGGCCCCCAGATTGTGGCTCTCACTCACTGGGAGACCATAGCCAAGTCCCATCCCCTTCGGAACCTCAATCTTACCATCTCCACATTGAGGTTTTTGGAACAGATGCTTTAGAGAAGCTTTTCTAGATCTACTATTCTCTGATTTTTGTTTAATAATTCAAATTTCCATTGGGACACTTTTAAAGAGAATCCTAATTGCCTCCTAATAAAAAGATATTTGTTTTTGGAGGAGCAATGGGTGTGCTCCCAACTCCCTGGTTGTAACCATCTAGGAATACAGATGCAGAAGCACAGTCACCTGATAATCACAGCACGGTAATAAAATTAATGCTCAATGATTCCCAGAAGAGAAACAATGATAATTTCAGTTTACAAGGTGTGATTCATCCAAGAAGATCCTGAAGAAACACTTTTGTGAACAACCCACTGACAGGTTAATTATGGGGCGCATATTGAGCCATCAATGCAAAGCAGTCCTATCCAACACCATCATGCACAATGGCCCCACCAAAACAATGGCCCCAGCCACAGACAGGAGGAGGGAAGTACAACTGAGACCGATGAAAAACTGACGAAAAGAACTCTCCATGTTTATGAAGGAATAAAATGCTAAATATCAGAGGATGACCCAAAGTTTTAGACTGAAATTTAACAACCACCACAAAAGAATTGCTTTCCAATCCATGGTGAGTGTTGAGCAAAGTATAAACAGTTCCAAATACTTTTGCTTTCCTAAATTTAAACTTTGAATACCCTATTTAGGGAGGGGGCTTTGCTTCATTAAATAGTATTATGAAGTGAAGAGTCAGCTCTTGACTACCCCAAACTGGGCTTATTTCTTCCCATAGTAAAACATAAGCCCTACATTCTACAAAAATGGTCTGCTTGTATCCGCACCAAAGAATACAGGATGTAGAATCATAATCCAACGGGAAGGTAAAATTGAGGTCATTTATCCAACCTCCTTATTATGCTGACAAGAAAATTAAGGCCCAGAGAGGAAATGATGTGGCCAGTGTCACACACCCACAGCATGACAGAACTAAGGATAAAACACAGTTGTTCCGATTTCCCAACTAAAGGCAAAGTAATTGCTAGCCCTCTCTTGAAACTAGATGATTTAAGAAATCCAACCAGCATTATCTACAATGTTTCTTCAACTAACAAAAGTAATGACTTTTTATACTAGATTGAAAATTAAATTATAAAATAAGTTGAAAAAAACCTTAATTTTAAGAGTATTTTTAAAACCATAATCTCAAAATTTGTCTGAGACTTTTGTTTAAGTAGAAACAAGATCTTTATAAATGTGGGTCTCATTGAATATAATAACCATGGTGGAAAAGTGAGTAACTCCAACTTGTGTCAATGGAATCACAGAAAATTACCAGTGGAGATACTGTTTAAAAGACTATGGAATTATTTTAAAGTTATTCCCGTCTAAATTACATTTTATTGTAATTTTTAAAAATTTTTATTCAAAGTCAAGTGGGTTTACGCTAAACCACATACAGAGCTGGTGGAAATTAAGCAGAATTTGGTTTGCATAAACTTACTGTCTTACAGCCTTTTTTAGGAGCCGAGGAAGAAGCAAGGGTGGAAATGGCACATTTTGAACCTTAGGTGAGAAATTCTTTTTAAAATCTGAATCTAATCATTAATCTTCTAGGAATAGTCATTTTGAGGAATTTGATATTTAAAAAAATCCATGTGATAATAAAGAACAATGACTTTATTGCATGACCTCCAAAGTTCAAGAGTAAGTTTGTTAATATTTACGACCACAAGAACCAAATTACGTTAAGTCATTTACCCTTTCAGCATTTCGTCGAATTCTGTTTGCACTCTCTTCTTTGGCATTTTCTTCAATTTCTTTTAAACTGTTAAGAAAGTGAACAGTTGGTTAGGTTATGGCTCGATCATATTTTCAGTGTCCAGTCCTGTGCTAAACGCTTTCATATTCTCTGCCATAACTTGTTGAAACTGATTCACTTACAAGAGGCTACCGTTTCCCTGTCTTCAACGCCTGAGACAGAAAAATTGCCAAAGATAAGGAAGGGTGTGAAACTGACTCACTGACAGTCAATTAGGAGCTTTGTTCTGTAAAACTGGAAGGGTGTGACACCTTGATTGACAAACAGAAGATTGTCAGGAAAATTGTCCTTAACAGGCAGAACCAAGAGCTTTAGAACAATGCTGTGACAAGGGTGAAACCCATCTGAGCATTTGAAGTATTGCCATCCACACCCGTAAGTATAACTCTGTATACCTTGTAAAGCACTTGTTTGCTTTCATGTAAAAGCATGGTTGCTAATGAAAGCTACATCGGAATTGGGCTTCCAAGCCTTCTACGCCTATTGTCTGATTACAGTCTCATCCTGCAGACAGGCCTGGCTGTCTCACTTCTGCAGAAGGAGAAACCAGAAGTTAAAGAAATCAAATTCTCCTTTTCAGCTAGTGCATGAAAAGAAACAAAACCACGGGATCGGGGCAGGTTGGAACACAGAAAACACACGCCTCCTACATAGAAAAGTGGAAATCAGGTTGATTTCCTGTCTGGAAACCAGTTTTAACCACTGTTTTATGAACCTGATAGGACATGCCCCTGAATTATATGACGGCTAACTATAATTTTCAAAGGCACGTGTGAAGTTTATTAATCTGTTAAATCTCTGTCCTGATTTGAAAGATCCAGTGATGTAAATAGAGCACTTTGAGGCTCACTGACACATGGATCAGAGAGGCTATATCTTGTTTAACAACAGGAATATGAAAGACTAATTGGATCTCATTCACTTCTGGGTTTTCAGTGCCCACAGCAGTGCCAGGCACTCAGAGAAGGATTAACTCAATAGTTCTTCCCTTTCAGCATGTTTCACCTTTTACACTGAATTTAGACACATGACATTATTATTATCATTATTATTATTATTTTAATTAGACTTTCATTATTCAGTAAGGGTCTCTACACATTCTCAAACAAAGCAATGCACGTCAAACGACGGATGTAGATAATTCCACATGAAAGTGTGTTCTAAATTTTAAAATACTGTGCATTATAAAACACTTTGTGTCTTGAAGTCATTGTAATTTAAAAAAATTGAGTCTCGAATTTAATAACTAACATGACCACCTTATCCTCCCCTTTTAAGAAACTTCAGTAAATGATCTGAAGAAACAGAATAGCCTTTCTGGGAGAAAGGGCTATTTCACATTATAAAGACAAAGGATCGTGTGCTTCATGAAAAGGACTTTATCTCCCTGCGGAGTGATCCGGAACAACAACCAAGTGCACCCTCACTGGGTCTACCTGGGGACGACAATACTCACAACAACTCAGCACACATCGCACACTTATTGCCATGTGTCTTCCCATCAGGACCAAGAACAGGATCACTTTCCCGTGTGCATGCAAGTCTTCCATTACTGACATAGGGTCGAAAAGCGCTGCATACATCCTGAAGGACAGAGAAAGGGACTTGGCATTCACATGCTAACTGTCAAGCTTACAACACTGTTGTCAGAAGTTTTATAGAACTTAGTGCCTCTGCCATGGCAACGGGCCACCTAGAGCAGTACCAGTCACGTAGAAGCAGCTCAGTAAGTATTGTATGACTCACGTGGTTGAGTGTGGAACTCGTTTACTTACTTATTCATTTATTTAGTAAACACTGATAACCCGCTATGTGCTAGAACTCAGGCAGAGCACGGTCCCTGCCCCACTGGGTGGGGAACCTGGAGCCTCGAGGTCACATGGGACCCTACAGATCCCCAAGTGGGGCCCCTCGACCGAATTCAACTTCACAGAACAAATCCTTTTAATAAAAGGATTTATGTTTTCTCTTTTAATAAAAGGATTTGTTCTGTAAAATTTGGATTCATTAAAAGGCCACACTCAAGGATCCACAAGGCCACATGTGGCCCCCATACTGCAGGTTCTCTGCGTCAAAACTTGCTCAATGCCCTGGTGGAGGTAACCTCAGATGTGCTAGGAGTGTACAGAAGGTCGTCAAATCTTGAAAATTATTCAGTTAGAAAAAGTCAGATTTGACACATATGAGATAATTTCTTCCTTCCCCTTCCCCTACCATCGTAGCATCACAGGATTTTAACACAGAAAAAAAGCTATTTAGTCCAAATCTCATTTTAGGTTAAGTAATTTGCCCAAGGTCTCCTGATACCAAGTGACAATGCTGGGCTTTCAATTCGGGTTAAGTGACTGAAGTTTAAAGTTTAGAGTCAGAAAGTATTTTTTAATAACTAACATGACCACCTTAGCACTTTGATGGAGTTTCCTTTCGAATTCTAATTTTTTTTAATAGAAAGCAGAAATAGAGCTGATCCAGTTTCAGGAACTATCTACTGCTTTTCCATGTTAGTAGGCAGGATTCAGTAACCCATTTCAAGGAAAGCAAAAATTACTTCCTTCTAAGCCTCCCACCCAAGAGGGACAGAGAGCATCTGCTTTCTTCCTGAAGTCAGAAGCCCAATATTTCCCTCCACTCTGACAAGGACAATAAAACACGATCCAAGAACAGAGACATAAATAGATCTCAAAAGAAAGGATTACAGTATGATTTTAGCTGCTTGCTGTCTGGGTGAGGTAGGCCAAGCAACATCTCTGAAATTTAGTATACTATTAATATTTGTCTATCAAATCCTTCCTGCTCTCTACACAGAGACCCAGTGAGGCCCCGTAGATAATGGATATGAAAGCTCTCTGTAAACTATAAACTACAATAAAGTTTCTATTATTATAGATTAGGATAGTAATTAAGAGCCAAACTGCTGGGTCTATAATTTTAATTCTGCCACTTATGAGATGTGTGATTTGGACAAGTTATAACCCCTCTATGCTTTAGTGTTCTCTAAATAATTACAGTATAATTTCACCAACCTCTCAAGACTATTAAGAGATTTAAATGTGTTAATACATGTATAGCACTTAGAGCAGTGCCTAGCACAGCATAACTCTTTATTGTTGCTGCTAGCTTAAATGTTTTCTCAACTGACAATCAAGCCAAGTAAATTTTTAGGGATGACAGAAGAAATCCCCAAATCCTTAATAATATGACAGGGATGAACCTGTATGGTAAGAAAAATAACAGCATCAGGTAACAACTGAAGGCCAGTGTTTAAATCTCAAATCCGCCTCCCACTCACTCCACCTCTTTGAACCTCACTTTTCTCATCTGAAAAATGGGAATTCACACCCTACCCGCATTCCAGATTTGTGGTAAGGATCAAAGGAATACTTATGAAACAAAATTATTTGGCAACTTTTTATTATTATAACCTAAGCTAGCTAAAGAAGATGTCGAATTTAATTTGAATTTAACTTGTATCTAAAACCAGAGAATAAAAGTGGAGATTTTTTTTTCTTCAGGATATCACATTGCAAAATAAAATTTTTGATGTCATAGTTGTAATAATAGAAATATTTTAACAATAACTATGGAACATTTAGAACATAGACCTGTGATGGCCTATTATGTCACACACTGTAAAGAATAAAACTAGAATAGATACAAATATATAATGAAGTTTTGAACCAAATGACCAGATTAAAAAACTCTTCTAGAAAGCCATGAAAAAGAAAAAAGGAACTTAGAAAAGTTATAAAACATACTCCACTATTTATATATTTAGGAAGAAGTTAAAAATAGAGTGAAAATAGGGAATAGCCATCTATGTTATTTCATTAATTCATATGTTAACTTATTCCACAAAATTTATTACACGTTAACTAAATTTAAGCATTCTACTAGACTGTGAGGCTGTCACAGCAAAAAAGGGAAATGAAATATATGTTCTAAGGAGCTTACATTCTGATAAAATGTAAGTATAGACAGTATATATAACAATTTTAGGTTACAGTAAGTACTTTGAAAAATAAATAGAAGAATACAATAATGTCTAGAATGGTGACTATTTTAAATATAGTGGGAAGAAGAGTCTTCCTGCAAAGGTGACATTTGAGATGAGATGAGATTAATGAGGAGGAGACAACTACTAAAGACCTAAAGGAAGAACATTCTAGATATAGAGAACTGCAATTCTGAAGCATTTGTGATGAGAACTAGATTATCCTGTTTAAGGAAAAGGCAGAAAGAAGAGAAGTGTGACTGGATCATAAAAGAAAGAGGAGGATGACTGCTAGTTTTCTCTCAGAAATCCTTTCTGGAGAAACTACAGAAGCACGGGGAGATTATGGATCGGAGTAACGTACTTGGGAAAATCACTGACTGCTGTCCTCCTTTCACCGGAAAATCAACAGCAATATATTAAGTAGGTCACAGGTGTAGTCAGAGGAATGACAGAGCAGGTCAAAAGGCCATCTGGGAGGTGATGAGAACAGGTGCAAGGATTTATGACTCCATCTCCCTCCCCTCTAAACCCCAAGGGGTAGTGAATCACAACCTACAGGAAACACCTCTTCCTAATGTTGACAATATCTGAGAACTTGCAGATGGATTCCTGACCTAGTGGAGTAGCAGCAAACTGCAGGGGGCAATCGTGGTCCCAACAGTGGTCCCAGAACGTCCAGCTCTGGGCCTTATTCCTTTTTCTATCTTTACCAGGAGGGGTATGGACTGAAGCTCAGCCTTGAACATTAACTGACTTTAGCACAAAAAATAAAGACTTTATGGAATCTCACAGTAAAAAAAAAATCTCTATGTCTGAGGAGAAAAACAACCTAAAAGAAATACAATATACTAAACAACATATTTCAAACAGAATTTTTGGAATGGGTAGAAAAATAATTTATCAAAAGTATGACTATGCTTTAAAGAGACAAAAGAATATATCTATAATATAAAACAAGAAAAAAGTTATAAAGGAAAAACAAAGTAGAAGGTTTGAATATGGAAAATATTCAAATGGCAATAAATCCAACAATGTAAAGAATGAAAGTGGGATAGATACAAATAGATAATGAACTTGTGAACCAGAAGATCCAATCAATGAACTCTTCTAAAAGGCAATGTAAATGAAAAACTATTTAAAATAGAATAGAAAAGCTAAAGAATGTAAAAAATTAAATTAGAAGTCCCCCAAAGGAGGGAGAAAATGTAGAAAGAAATATTTTTTAAAATAGGAAAAATCCCTAGAATTAATGAAAAAATGAAAGAACAAGAGAAAGAGAAAAATAGCCATAACTCAAAGCTAAAATCTAGTTAATAACAAAATTGTGGCGGTTTAGGTGTTTGCAAAAAATGAATTGAAAGAAGGCTAGCATACTTTAGGAGAAAAGATACAGATATTGGCAATAGACACAGATATTAGCAATGGTAATAAATAATTAGAAGTATGGATATTTGATTAAGGGTAGTCATAACAAGAATAAAAATAGGTATGTTACATTTAAATTATCATCAAAGAAAAGCTGGAAAGAAGAAACAACTTTAAAAATAACTTTTAGAAAAGTGGACTAACTGAAAATATAAAAAAATTAGGAGAGCCAAGTCCTAAAATAACAGAAAAAACAATAAATGTAAATGAGTTAAGCCCACAGATTAAAAGATAATTAGTGATTGGATTTTTAGAAAGAGGATCAAACCATGCATTGACAGCAAAAGAAAAATTAAAACTAAAAGTTAAACAAGTATTAAAACAATAAGATGAGAAAAAATATATAAAACAAAAATGAATAAGAAGAGGGTGGATGTAGCAATGTTCACACTGAATGAATGATAGAATTCAGTCCAAAATGCATTATAAATGACAAAGAAGAACATTACATAAAGTAAAAGGAAGACAAGAACAAGACAGTATAACAATCCTGAGTGTACATTCAGCTAATGATTCAGGCTCTAAATATGTCAAACACTAACCAACAAAATGTAGAAAATTTAGATAAATGAATAAGTAAAGAGAGATTTTAGCAAACACTTCTCAGAAACTATTATACTAAAAAAATACAAAACTTAAGCTATTAGATTTTTATAGAAAACCACATTCAAGAAACAGAAAATAAACATGTTTCCAGAGCATATAAAATATTTAAAAAAGTAGAACATTTGTTAGGCCACAAAGAAAGTCTTAAGAAATCCCAAGTGAACGATATTATATGGTCTATATTCTTTGAGCAAAATTTAGTAAAATTAAATGCTAATGTAAAATGGAAAGAAAAAGTGCCACATATTTGAAAATAAAATAATATATCAATGTCTATTTTGTCTGATATTAATATAGCCAATCCTGCTTCCTTATGGTTATGCTTGGCGTGGTATTACTCTTTCATTATTTCAACTCTTTGTGTCTTTGAATCTAAGAAACATCTACTGTAGACAGCTAATGGTTGCTTTTTTATCATTTGACAATTTCTGCCTTTTGATTGGGATATTTAAACCATTTACATTTAATACAATTATTGATATGGTTGTATTTAAATTTTATTTTTCTATTTGTTTTCAGTATGCTCTTATCCTTTTTTGTTTCTCTATTCTACTACTGCCTTCTTTTGAATGAAATATTTCTAGTGTACCTTTTTAATTCTTCTGTTAATTTTTTGTATTTATTATTTATGTCATTTTCTTAGCAGTTACTCTAGTAATTACAATATGAATCTTAATTTATCACAATCTATTTCAGATTAAATCTTAATTCTGGCAAAATACAGAGATTTTGCCCCAAAATATTTCTATTTCCTCCATCCCCCTTTGTGTTACTGTTGTCTTTATACACACACACACACACACACACACACACACATACACACACACCATAAAACAGCATTATAATTATTGCTTTATGTAATAATATGTTTTTAAGAGAAGGAAAAAATAAAAAATATTCTTAAAATGCCTATATTTTCACCATTTTTGATACTTTTCCTTTCTTTCTGTAGGTCCAAGCTACAACCTGGTTGTTATTTCCTTTCATCTAAAGGACTTACTTTATTACTATGGGTAATATAGTTCTGCTAGCAACAAAGTCTCTCAGATTTCATTGATGTGGGAATATCTTTATTTTGTTTTAATTTTTGTAGAATGGTTTTAGAGGATATAGAATATTGGCTAACCTTACTGCTTCTCAGACTTTTGGCTAAGATCAGTGTAGAATATTGGCTAATCTTTTTTTTCCTTTCAGCACTTTCAGCATTAACTTTGAGTCATTTCATTGCCTTCTGGCCTTCATTGTTTTAGATGAGAAGCCAGCCTTTAATTGTAACCTGTATATAGATGTGTCATTTTTCTCTTGCCACTTCCAAACTTTTCTCTTTGTTTTTTGATTTCAACATTTTAATATTGATGGGTCTAGTGTGGATCTCCTTGTATTTGTCCTATTTTGGGGTTTGCTGAGTTTCTTGACTGTTAAGATTACTTTTTTCATAAAATTTAGGACATTTTAGGCCATTATACCTTCTATTCCTTTTTCTTTCTTCTATGCTTCTGGTATTCCCATTACACATCTGCTGGCTTGCTTGCTCAAAAGATCTGTAAATTTGCTCATTTTTCTTCAATATTCCTTCTCTGGACTTCCATTGTTAGCTTTCATTCATCTTTCTTCAGGTTTGCTAATTCTTTTTTTATGCAATCACAAATCTGCTTTTGAGTCTCTCTGTTGAACTTTTCATTTTAGTTATTATACTCTTCACCTCCAAAATTTTCATTTGGTTTTTCTTTTTTTATGATTTATATCTTTTCATTGAAAGTCTCTATTAGTTTACTCATTGTCATTATATTAATATTTTCTTGTCATTCTCCAAACTTTTTTTTAGTATACTGAACACATATTTAATAGCTGCTTCATGTCTTTGCTAAATCTAACATCAGTAGACACTCAAAGACAAATTCAAATGACTTCCTTTGTCTTGAGTATGGGTCACACATTCTTGTCAATTGGCATAGTTCATAATTTTTACTGAAAACAGGATATAGTAGGTAAAATATTTTAGGGACTCTGGATTATGATTCTTCCCCTAAAGTTTATTTTTGTTGCATTTTTGTTTTTTGCTTTTTTGGTTAGGCTAAATCTTTCTCTCTTATAATTTGTAACTGCTGGTGTGTCACTAAAAAAATGTTTATAGTTTTTTTTTTTTTTAAGCCTGGCTTCTTAGGTTTTTTTTCCCCTAAATCTTTGTAGCTTACTGGCCAGCTAATGATTTGACATAATCTGTGCTCAAATAACTCAAGCTAATAAGGCTTTTATGGTCTGCAGATAGAACTTTGTGTATAGGAGATGTCATGCAAAATTTGGGACACTTTCGTATCTACCCTACCATTTGCTTCCCACTGGGGTATTTTGCATTTTCCAATGCATATGCTCAGCCTTATGGTTGATCAGGTGTTTCTGAATCTCTTGGCCCCCCTTTGTTCCCCTCTACCCATATGTGAAGACTCAATCAGAAATATACTTGCCCCAACCATGACTGAAATCTCAGGCCATCTTCTTATTCTCCGTGAAAAGCCTCACTTATGCTGAAAGCACCCCTGGACATGGCTGTTGCCCATTACTTCAAATTAGGTAAGCCCCCTTCCACAGTGGCAGCGCAATTGCTGGTGTTCATAGCCTGCCCTTTATAGAACCTCCATTCCCACCAAGCCAGGAGGTAAGATGGGAGTATCCCTGAGCAAGAATATCACAGACTCCCATTTTTCTATCCAAAGTTCAGCAATTTTTCAAGCATAAATGCTTCTCAGACTGGCATAGGCTACTTGTCACTTTTCAGAGTGCTAAAATATTTGTTTTGGTCAATTTGTCTAGCTTTGTAGATGCTTTTGGGGAGAGGATTTGCTGACCTCCTCATTCAGCCATAGCCTCAAGTGCCATCCCTCAGGGGGACTTCATATAGATTCCAAAACCAAATAAGAACAATTAAAAACAGAAAAGTGTAGACTCACTTCACTCATGAACATAATTGCAAACTCTCTAAATAAAATATTACTATCTAAATTCAACAGTGTATTAAAAATGCATTATAATTAAGTATGATTTACTCCATGAAAACAATGATAGTTTAACATTAGGAAATATATCCAGAAATTTGATATATTGATAAACTAAAAGAGAAAAATATCAAATTATTTTAATATTGCAGAGAAGACATTTGATAGTAATTAACACATATTCAGCAGACTAAGAATAGAAAGGACTTTCTGAAACCAGTTAAAGTTTATAGATTAAAATTCCTATGGTAAACATTATATTTAGTGAAAAAGCTTTACATGTATTCCCTTTAGTATGGGGGAAAGAGAAGGCAGGTTGATGTTCATCATTATCACTACTGTTTAACTACTCAACTCTGGATCCTTGCCAATGATATAAGGAAAGAAAGGGAAATAAAGGAGTGCTAAGATTGAAAGGGAAATTATAAAACTCCTATTGTATGTAGATGATATGATCAACTACTGAGAAAAAAACAATAAGATCAATAAATTACTAAGATTAACAGAAAATATCATAAATTTGTCTGATATAAGACCAACCTATAGAAATTTGTCTATATCAACAATAAACAGAAAAAAATACTATTAAAAAGATATATTCAAAGTAGCAACAAAAGTATATATTTTCTTGGTATTAACAAAAATTATAAGATCTCTGTGAAGAATATTTTATAAATTGCATAAAATACATAGAAATTTTATGAATCAATTATAAGCTACTCTACATGTTTCAGTTAGTCAAGTTAATATTATAAAAAGTCAATTTTAACCAAATTAATTTATAAGTTCTTTGCATCACTAATAACATTGGGTTTTCAAATTCAAGTTCGATTTTTTATAAACCAAGTAATTTTTTATTTCTAATATGTATATGAAAACTAAATATCAATGCATTGGTAAGTCAACTTTCAATATGAACTAAGAAAGGGGACTTGTTTTACTAGTTATTAAAAAGATGAACTAATCTGACAAGAATAGGGAACTCAGAAACACACATAGTCTCATATGAATTTAATATCCCATAAAGTTGGCAACTAAATTGTGAGAAACATTAAATGAATGAATTCATTAATTAAAAAGCAAAAATCTCCACATGGACCAAAGACATTAGAGATCAGAAATTATGGATGACTGGACAGGGTGATAGATATGGAAATGGTGAAAAGAAGTCAAATTGGGGATATATTTTGGAGGCGGCACCAACAAGACTTCTTGAGGGAGTGAATATTAGATTTGGGAGGTGAAAGGATGACATAGTAATGCAGAAGAAATTAATGATGAAAGAGAGAGAGAGGATGTCTGTAGGAGGAAAATTCTTGAAAGGTAGAGCACCTTATTCTCAGAGTGAGTAACATGGTTAATTTTTGATTGGAGGAATTGAAGAAGAGAAAGTGGGTAGATTGTTCTCTTTTATAGTGGGAAAAAAAACAACAAAAATGTAACGTAATTGCAGGAATCCATTCAAATACTGACAAGTAAAAAGTTAGACCAAAATTACTTGAAAAGCAGACAACCAAATATTAACTTTCTTAACTTACATGTAAATCTCCTAGACAGCAAACTATTAATATACAGCTGTAAGAATTTTATCTAGAGGTAAAAATTATAACTCAGCCATAAAATATTAACAGAAAGGTATAATGTCTTAAAGTTCTGCAATTTTATTTCTTAAAATTTTTATTTAATTAAAATTCAATAAATTTGTGACTACATATGGAAATTTCTAACCAGTAACAGTTTAAAAATAACAGGTTTGTTAAGACTGGTGCATGTGTGTCTGTGTTGCATATTTTGGTTTTTTTTTTTTTGTCATTTGCTTGTGTTTTATATTTTTGGACACCACTGATGTGTCATTTTTTTGAAGGTGACAGAGGAGGAAAAGGAAACTGGAGCTTACAGAGTGAATTTCTCTCTGAATGTGACAAATAAAGGCATATTTAAAAATTGTCACTAAACCTTTCTGGATTCCATAGATTGTATGGAGTACGGAACCAGCATCCATTTGCTACAGATAAAGGATTTACAATTACTAATAAACTGAGCAGTGAGTGTATTATTGTTTTAAGGTGAGACTGGTTGAGTCCAGGCAAAGAATTTAGTTAACTACATTCGCCGCGAAGGCTGAGGTTCCCTCACATTCCTGAGTAACACTGCTAAGAAAGATGGTAGCTTGGTTAGACTGTGGAGGCCATAAGTAATTAGGGTGTGTCTACTCTGACTGATTATTTTAATTATGTGTTGGGGCCAGGAGAGGAGGAAGAAAAAAAAAGAAATTAGAGAAGAAGCTGCATGGGAGACTTGGAGTAATGTGAGTAGTTTTCAGAATAGCCGGGGGTAGTCCCAGGCCCAGATTTGTCAATAACCTAATTGTGATATGTTACGGTCCAGAAATTTCCACCAATCTGGGCCCCAAATTTTTATTTTTTAATTTTATTTTTATATTTTTTTATAAATAAAAAATGTATGAATAAAAGTATTTAGAAAGTGGAACAGTTATTCAGTGGGCTAAATCTGTACAGTTTCTTTCTTTTACTTCTTAAGGTTTTTTTTGTTTTTTTGTTTTACCACGGAACACTTTTCTCAGACAAAATATTAACCTAGCCTAATATTAGATTAGTCCCAATCTGTAAAATAGATATAAACAAGTCACTCTACTTGAATTGGAAAAAGCCTCCAATATTAGAAAAGGTATGCAATAAGAAGCAAAAGAGGAAAAGAGAAAGTCAATAGAATGAGTCGAATGCCTGCTAAAACATGTTAAACACTGAGGCTGGCTCTTTAAACTTAGTTTTTCATTTGGTCGACAACCCACTTCACAGAAGAAAAAGTTGAGACCCAGAAGTACATAAATTGCCCAAGTTACATAGACGATACATAAGAATTCTGAAATTTGAACTTAATCGTACAGTCCCAGGAAGGCTTTTCCTGGAGCTAGGACAGGACAAGAGGAATGAAAAATGGCCACGCAAGGCAAACATCACACAGGCTCACTCCACCTCTTAGTGTCTGTCAGTGCCCAAAATGTTTTTGGAGAGTTGGGTCATGGGTTGGGCCTATGGACAAGATGTACCAGATACTTAGCCCACCCCTGGACTAAGCCATGTTCCCTCCCTTCTAAGTAGTTGGCTTTGCAACAGGTATGACCTAGTAATTAGGAAATAAACAGATACCTCCAAATAGAGTCAACATCATCTTGAAAGCAAACATAGCAGGCTGGCTCTATCTAGTCTCACCTTTGCTGCGTCAGTGGCCCCTGTGGCTCTTGCTAAACGTTCGGCCCTTTTCTGGGATGTGGCTTCTTTCTCCCTGGAAGAGAAAAAGGAATAGCATAGTTTAACATTGCTTGCCCAACTTTTAGGTTTAATAGCTTCTGTGATAAACTTAATTTTGACTGCTCTCCTCTGCCCAGTCTGGTGTGTCTGAAGTGGAGGTATGTCCAGAAACGGGCACAGTACCACAAATCTCCTCTCAATGTTGAAAAATATCTCAAACATAGTATTAGTATAGGCAAGAATCCCTACTTTTAACTGGGTAATAGATTATCTCTCTTGAATGCTTCCTACAGCCAGATGGTCACCAATTCTAAAAGCCATCCTCTCCGTTGTTTGAATATGATTTTTGAAAGACCCTGTTCACAGTCAACCAAAATCTGCCTGCCTGTATTGATTCTGATTACAACCTCTAAGGACCCAAAGAATAAATCAATATTCCCTTTCACAAGGCAATCTGTCAGCAATTTGAAGACAGTTCTTATACCTTGCACAATCTCCTCTTTCCAGGTTAAGAAATCAAGTTTAATCCAATATAATTTACATAAGTAAGAAAAACAATAATTGGATGAGTAACTCCAATGTGATAAACTGTCTTTTGAGTCTTAAGGCATTTTATTTCTGCTTTAATTTTTTAGTAAATTTATTATATTCATAGTTTCAGTTTCCTGTTAAAACATCCTAACTAACAAGAAGGAAATTTTATAGTAAATAATATGCAGTTTACATTCAGCTTTCAAGAGAATAAGAAAGAATTATTTAACCTGCCTTGGGCCTCAGATCCCACTAAATCTTGTCCTGCTTTTCTTCCTCTTCCCACGATCTCTTCTCTAGAAGCAGCACATATGATCAGCGTTTCATTATCTCAATATTACTGAATATGACAAATGAAATCCCCTGACACATACCAACCTGGCATTTAAAAAGCCAATTATAACGTAATTATTTTAAATGGGTAAGCTTAATATTGGCTTGGTACCAATGCTGAAATTTTGATGTTTATCAGAAATTGAGGATGACACCCCTTTTCAAAAACAAATTAAGACCATCTGGTTTGAGCATTTGCAATTGATAATTCAAGCCTTTTTTTTTTTCACCTTAGTGATGTCCTTGGAAAGAAGAAACCAAACCAAATTAAGAAGAATTGGGTAAACACTGGTAGACTTCCAGAATACTAATTCTTTCTGAGACGTAAGGAGTTAGAAGCTACAATTTACCCTTTCGTTCATCTCAACCTAGCATAATCCCAGATGTCTAAAGATACTGGTAGCTCACTGAATCAGGATATATCTTATTTAAATCTTTCTGCAGGCTGGCTGCCCCCAAGACTGCCTGACATTATTCTCGAGGGGATCTTCTCATCCCCTAGGCTACCACAGAACCAGGTATAAACAGGCCCAAGGAATCTGACTTTCTTTCTTCAATCCATTTTTTCCCCAGAACCAAGAAGTTCAAAGTGGAACTACATCCTCAAAGGACTACTGAGTGCTACATAAATACTGGACCCTCTGAAATGATTTTGGAATCCCATCTGAATGATTATTAAAACGTTTCCAGGTGGGTGACAATTATTCCATTTTATCAGATGGAATGTGTCAGAGTGATCTGCTAAGCATTTTTATTGAACCATTTAGGCTCAGAAAAATACATTTGAAAGAAAAGAAAAAGGATATGTTTACTAATCCAGAAAATAGCTGGTAACTCAAACACTTGAAAAAAAGAAAACCTTTACTCACAATATCATTTTGCATGTCTCACATTGGTTGATGAACATTATTCCATCAGGGCTTTGAAAGAGTTCTTTATCTTGGGAACAGAATAATTTTCCATTTTTCATCAACGCCCTAAATTCACTGCATGTTTCCTGAAGAAAAAGCAAAAAAAAAAAAAAAAAAAATTAAGAAGAAGAATAATAATAAGAATAATAAAAAGATACTCACCCAGTTTATTGAATCCTGCAGCATTGTA
>CAUYSK010101344.1:0-54148 GCA_963575035.1 Avahi laniger
TGAGCAAGAGTGAGACCCCACCTCTACCAAAAAATAGAAAGAAATTAATTGGACAGCTAAAAATATATATAGAAGAAATTAGCCGGGCATGGTGGCGCATGCCTGTAGTCCCAGCCACTCGGGAGGCTGAGACAGTAGGATCGCTTGAGACCAGGAGTTTGAGGTTGCTGTGAGCTAGGATGACTCCACGGCACTCGCCCCAGGCAAGAGAGTGAGACGCTGTCTCAAAAAAAAAAAAAAAAAATCTAGTGGGCCCTGAAATCATCCTCTACAAAATGCTTATGTAAAAGATGTTTATAAGTGATAAAACAACAAAGAGGTTAATTTAATGCTTAAAGTTAAAACGATAACCAAAATAGGAATTAAATATAATTAAACATATTAGGAAGATGGGCATATAGTCAGTTTTTAAAACCAGTGAAATTATTATCCATAGAGGAGCAAATAAAAGAATGTCTCAAATTGACAAATCAAAAAATTGTGATAAAAATCATATTATTTAGTAGTATGACACCAATTCCCAGAAGTAATAGTTTAGAATTATGGCTGGTCTTAGCATCTCATGCCTGTAATCCTAGAACACTGGGGAGCCAAGGAAGGGAGTTCAAGACCAGACTGAGCAAGAGCAAGACCCTGTCTCTACAAAAAATAGAAAAATTGCTAGATGTGGTGGCACATCCCTGTATTCCTAGCTACCTGGGAGGATTAGGCAGGAGGATCACTTGAGCCCAAGGAGTTTGAGGTTGCAGTGAGTTATGATGATGCCACTGCACTCTAGCTGGGGTGACAGAGAAAGACCCTGTCTAAAAAAAAAAAAACAATTAACAGTTGTTTTAGCTAAGCTACTGGACTACGAATAGGAAGGGATGGGGCAAGAAACTCTTGCTTATAACCATAATAATATATTACTTTGGTCAATAAAATTAATAAAAAAAATCCTGTTCAACACAAGGTTAATTAAAATATAATCCAGGATCAAAAGAAATTTAGAATAGATTAGATGACAACACTAGAAATAAATTTAATATGAGAGAGAGTAATCATAGGGAGCCATTAATGGTTTTTCTCACCTAAAAAATATGCAAGATGTCACAAGGCATATATATAATTGCACTCTTTTCTCATAATCCAGCTGTGTATATACATACATGAAACATAAGATCTCTTATCTTGATTTGTCTTCCAATTAAAACGTAGAATAACATTATCATCCTCAGTTGAAGAGTACTGTATTTTCCTTCTTATGTAAATAAAAACAATAATGTATACACTTACAAAAAATCCAAACTATTTATCATAGCCTATAAGACCCTAAATGAACTAGCCTTGTCTACCTCTCCAGTACTACATTCCTTCTCACTACTACGAACTGACCAAAATGACCTACATTCTTCCCTAAATATATATAGCTTGTTTCTACCTGAGAATTCTTGCCTACATCCTTATATAAATAAATGAATCTTACCCTAATTGTATATACCTGTATTCCAAAATTAATACCACAGTAAGGACAGGCTTAACGTGTTGTTATTTATAAGGTGTGTGTTGGCCAAAAACCTTGTTAATATTAAAGAAATGACTCAAAATACCTGACATTTGTACAATGTGTTAATGATTCCCACAGAAATTTTCTCATTTGAACTTCACAACAATTTCCATGGTGGTAGGAAGCAAAAAAGGATTATTTTCATTCTATGACTGAGCAAACTGAGATTTATGGAAGTTAAATAACTTACCTAAGAGTATATAGTTAGTAAATGGTGAAACATGAGGGGATTCAACTTAGTAATTTTGAAAACAGTGTGGGGTTCTTATCATTTATTGAAGGTAACAAAATGGAAACTCTTACTTTTGGAAGAAAGGAAATGTGAAGATTCTTATCCCCAATATTGAATCACTATGGAACACTGGCTAAATATTAACTCTCACTATTCTTTAGTTTCTAGTTAAATAAAATGTGATATTTGCCAATGATTAACATTTGGAAGATGCTTAAATGTCCTGAGATTAAAAATTGTGATGTTACTCATAAATTCTGTATATTTATTTATTCATTCATTCAGCTATCCAACAGATAATTAACAAGAACCCTCCATGTGCAGGGCACTGTTCTAGACTCTGAATATAGCAGCGAACAGGACACATAAGGTTTCCATTTCTTTGGCTCTTCTAAATGGAGTTATTAAGGTCATTAAATATGAAATCTCGGATTTTGAATCAAAAGTGTAGTTTATTATATATCAAACGAGAAGTAGTACAATTAATCAAAGTATGCACTAAACTATTGACACAGCTTTGCCATCTTAATGACAGCTTGTTTATGCCAGCAGGGAAGAAGCTTGGAGGGCCAGTGGCGATGAAATTGCAAAAGGAGTTTCCCAGTTTGTTGAGAATTGAATGTTTTTCCTTGCAAGAAGTGGTCCAAAGCCTGCAAGAAGTGGTCATCAGTGGGTGCAAGATCTGGTGAATATGGTGGATGACAGAGTGTGCAGCCTCTACAGCTTAAGCAGCACTGTTTGTGCAACATGTGGTCAAGCATTGTCTTGCAGGAGGATTGGCCTGTCTCTATTGACCAACCTCAGCTGCTTAATCACAAGCATCCTCATTATTTAGTCCAACTTGTTGCAGCAGACATTCGTTGTAATCGACTGACCAGGTTTCAGAAAGCTGTAGTGGCTAATACTAGCGCTGGACCACCAAACAGGCACCAGTAGCTTTTTCTGATGAATATTCAGTTTTGGATTGTTTCGGCACTTCATCTTTATCCAGCCATTGTGTGGAATGCTTGTGATTGTCAAAAAGAAACCACTTTTCATCACATGTAACAATACAGTGTAGAAATGGTTCGCCTTTATGTCATGACAGCAAAGAAAGGCAAGCTTCGAGACGATTTCTCTTCTGATGCTCATTTAATTCATGTGGTACCCATCTAGCCAGCTTCTTTACCTTGCCAATTTGTTTCAAATGGTCCAATATTGTTGGAATAATAACATCAAACCTTTCTACTAATTCATGCATAGGTTAAGATGGATTCACTTTCGCTACAGCTTTCAGCCCATCATTATCCACACTGGTCACCCATGTGACTCATTTTCAAAACTGAAATCACCAGAATGTAACTTCTCAAATCACTGACGTACTGTGTGCGTTCATTAGCCACATCCTTCCCAAACACTTCGTTGATATTTAAAGCTATCTGTGCTGCATTGGTTCCATGATGGAACTTATTATATATTTGAAAATAACATGAATTTTTGACTTATCCATGGTTTCACAAAAATTGCTCTAAAAAAAATTTAATAGATAATCACATGCCAAAACATGCACTTGCAAGACTGAGGATGTACCTTCACAATAAAAATAAAACAAGAAGTGTCAAAGTGAAATGTCAGAGTTATCAACTGTCAAACTTAGCACTCAAGGAAATCGGACATTTCATACTTTATTACCTAATAGTTCCTGCCAACAGGCAATGGGCAGTGTAAATTTTGGTCACTATTGACACTATAACAAAAATATGTGCAAAAAATCCCAAAACTTCTCTCTAGAAGAGTATTTAAACCTTTCTTTCCAATAAATTATTAAACTGGTATGGTATTAATACTAATGACTAATGTATATAAGTTCTTGTTCAGTTTGGACTGGCATCAAATTCAATGTTCATGCTCCTTCCATACATGTTCTTATTTTCTTTCCCTATATCCCTTCTGCCATCTGTCTATACAAATATGATACATCCAAGAGTTACCTCATCCATGATGCATTTTCTACGGACTCTTGTCTTGATCTCTCCTTTGAGCTCCAGTTGCATGTAAATTACTCAATTCTTTATTGCTTCATGTTTTTCATTGCTCTTTTTTTCATTTAATTTTATCTCTCCAACTAGTTTGCAAACCTATTGGCAGTAGAGGCAGTGATTTCTACTGCTTTTGCATCCTCCGTAACAGGGTTTCAACTGGGGTTTCTAGTTCCAGAACCACCCCATTCCTCACCTACTTAATGTAACTTCAGTTTCTCATCTAAAAAATGGGGAAAATCATAGTTACTACAGCTCCTTAGGATTACTTTGTGTATAAACTTAATAATGTATATACACTGTGCATATTAGCATAATAAATGTTTAATAGATGTTATTGATATTTTAATTACAGTAGCTTTTGTTAATATAAAGAAATGTTTGGTAACTGATTAGGTTAGTCTAATTCAGTAGTTAATGGAAATTGGTATTTTGAAAATTATGTTTGATAATACTAATAACTTTTTTATTTCATTTCTTTACTGAAACATAACCATAGATTTTAAATTTCACTCAGTAAACTGCTTTAATTTAGAAATAATAACCATTTTACTCAAGATCGTGAAGGATATGACAATATCCTAATTTCTGTAGATTCCCACTTAATTAAATTTACAAAACAGTGACTGAAAGATGGCATTCATAGTATTTGTAACTAATATCAAACTAGGGACTGCCTTGCATTTTATTCTGAATCTTCAACAAGGTTTTTCTTAGAGGTTGCCAACCTAAAAACTTATTAGCCCTAATATAGTTAAGATAAATGAAGTGTCAGGAAAGGTATTATGGTAACTATGAAGACATATTTGGCTTGTGAATTTTCTCCATCTGCCAATTTAAATACTCCTCAACCTTTCTTCCAAAACACTAGTATTTTTTTTTGTCTCGTGAGCACTGTAAAAGTAGTCAATTTTTATTTTTTAAGAACAATTACAAATCAAATTTGAAATCCCTAAATTACTCTTGCTGTTTGTTGGCCAAATCAAGCATATTTTCTATTTTTTTCCTATACTTCCTTGACACTTACATTGCTTCTAAGATTGAAAATTCTTTGGAGCAAAACTCATGGTCACTCTCATAGATTCATCCTAAGCAAAATATATGTAGCAATGTGATGTGGTGACGTTTTGTCACAAAATCATGATATTAATGTGAACATCAACATGAAAATAAGGTGAAAATAAGTCATTTTGTGAATAATTAAAAGATGTGATTATAATGATGTGATAAAACTGTTACAAAGACAAGGCAATAATCCAACACGGTGACTTTTTTAAACAAGAAGGGCAAGATTTAAGAGTTCAGAATAACACTCCACATACCAAAATAGTGGGAACATTTATCTTCACCTGAGGTTTCAACTTCCATTAACAACTTACTCAATTCCTATGCTATATAGAACATGATTCTCTCACCAAGAAATCATTATCACAAAATGGAAATTGAACTGTAACACCTATATCTGGTATTATTGAACAAAGAAAAAAGTATGACCAAAGTAAAAGTAGCTTTTTTCTCACTCAAATCAAAGCCTTCTCTACCTCCCTCTTTAGCCCATGATGGCACTTAGCCACTTAGGTTTCAAAATAGTGACCAGTTGAGAGATAAAACACAACGCCAACTTGGCTACATAGAATTGGATTTATTCTACCCAGGGGAAATAATAAATAAAAAAGGGTTGAAACACATCTTATCCAAAGCTTGGCCAAGAAGTCTAGTCTAGAACCAAAACTATTTTAATTCTATTAACTTTATTAGACTCATTTTAATTAATTTGTTAGAGTTTGGTTTAGTATTATAATTGGACTAGGAATGTTTCATAAAATTAATAATACATACTTCAGGCATAAGATTATTTTAGAATATATGTTCTACAATATATATTTGCTATCATAACATTAGATTATCTATTCTTATTCCTTATTTTTTTAAATTGTATCTTGCCATCTCCTAATTTCATTGTTCCATTTCTACATTCCTAGCTCAAACACAAACACACATATTTACACAATAAAGGGATGCTAAGAAATTGAAAGTTTTGTTTTTGTTTTTGTTTTGTTTTGTTTTTTAGTATCATGCTCCTAGATATAGTAGACATACTCTTAGGTTACATTTAAATGACTAAAAGTTTGTACCATTTCAGATTTTTTTCAATGTATTTCATACGTCCAATTCATCAATGTATTTATTTTGTAAACTTGATACTCAGAAAAATATAAAGAATCATAAAAATAGTAGATCAAAGCAGACATTTGTAATAATTATCCACCAAAATATTGTCAAGTACAAATATCTTATCTTGAAAATAAGACATTTTTGTGGATCTCTTGAGAAATGGTTGTCATCAATAGAAAGAACTCTGATCTCAGCAAATAGAACTGCATCCTAGTTCTGGTTTTGATGTGTCATCGAACCCCACAATTTTGTCAAATGACGACTACTATTTCTCTCTTGTTCATCTCAAAAGTATATCTTATAAGAATGGAAGGCATTCAATATAAAAGGAACAGCCAAACAACAGGACCAGAGAGCAGCTGGCCAGCTCAGAAGAGCCATGCTTTCCATTTCTTAGGAAATATGTTGCACCTTTTCTTTTTTAGCATTTAATATCTTTTGTTTATGTGCATTATCATCACTGCCAAGGATCCCCTCTGCATATGTCTCCTCAAATTAATCCAAGCCAATAACACCGTACTAACATTTATCACTTTGCTCAAACTCTATCTTGCTGGGAAGTTGGACTCTACTGGGGATTTTAAGTTCCGACCAAATATTGATGCAGCTGCTCTCTTAAGTTTTAGGGTATGTTAAAATTGTGTGTTTTGGACAATGAGCATTGAAGGTGTTCAGCTTTCTACCTCTGCTTTCCTTCCATACCTCAATTCCATTTTATTTAGCTTCTTATTTTAAATGAAGATATCACATATTTTTCAGGAGTGATAATATTATTAATAAAATAACCTCTAGTGCAGACAAGGATACACACTAACTGGATTTGGTATAGAGTTAGCTGTGGGATATAGTAGGGGTGAAGGCAAAGGAAGAGACAAGTGTCAAACACGTAAAGCATAAATAATAGAATTAGCCTTTCTATCTGGTGGCAGCCATCACATAAGCCAAGATGGGTGCGTACAACTACATCTGGAAGCTATGGAGAAAGGAGTCAGATGTAAGGCACTTCCTTCTGAGGGTCCTCGGCTGGCAATACTGTCAGCTCTTTGTGCTCCACAGGGCTACCCATCCCACTGGGCCCGATAAACTGCACAGACTAGGATACAAGGCCAAACAAGATTATGTTGCATATAGGAATATACTGGATTTGTGTATACCATGGTGGCTACAAACGCCAAGTTCCTAAGGGCACAACCTACAGCAAGCCTGTCTACCATGGCATTAACCAGCTAAAGTTTGCTAGAAGCCCTCAGTCTGTTGCCAAAGAGTAAGCTGGCCACCACTTTGGGTTTTTGAGAGTTCTGAATTCTTACAGGGTTGGTGAACATTCCATGTACAAATATTTTGAATTTATCTTCATTTGCCCATCCCATAAAACTATCAGAAGAAATCCTGAGGGGTGGGGAACCCACGGCCTCAAGGCCACATGTGGCCTCCAAATCCACAACCCCTAGACCAAATTCAAACTTCACAGAACAAATTGCTTTATTAAAAGGATTTGTTCTGTAAAATTTGGATTCAGTCAAAAGGCTACACTAGTGACTGCTAATATAAGTAATGTTTGTAAAAATTCATGTCTAATAAACAATTTAGGACAGTTATGTTTGCTTAAAGGCATTATTTGTTCAAACTAGTTTGTAAATTATTTCATGAATGCTTTTGTCAAATTATGAAAGTTAAAGTACAACAATGTTTGAAGATAGTTTATCTTGTTTCTAATAAGATAAACTTTTTTTGATCTTTATTAGGTAGTTATATGTCATTGTTTAAAACATGCTGTGTGGTATAGTAGGTATAAAATAAATTCTTTAAAAGAGGGAAAAATAATAAAATCTAATGGACTCAAAAACTGTATAAAACTACTCCATGTGTATCATGATATAAAACTGGAATGAAATAGTAAGAAAAAAATTGCAAAACTCACAAATATGTGGAAATAAATTAAACAACACACTCTTGAACCACCAATGGGTCAAAAAAGGAATCAAGGCCGGGAGCAGTGGCTCACGCCTGTAATCCTAGCACTCTGGGAAGCCGAGGCGGGCGGATTGTTTGAGCTCAGCAGTTCGAAACCAGCCTGAGCAAGAGCGAGACCCCGTCTTTACTAAAAATTAGAAAGAAATTAATCGGCCAACTAAAAATATATAAAAAAATTAGCCAGGCATGGTGGCACATGGCTGTAGTCCCAGCTACTCGGGAGGCTGAGGCAGAAGGATCGCTTGAGCCCAGGAGTTTGAGGTTGCTGTGAGCTAGGCTGACGCCACGGCACTCACTCTAGCCCGGGCAAAAGAGTGAGAATCTGTCTCAAAAAAAAAAAAAAAAAAATGAATTTGCACTTATTTTGAATACTTCAATATCAACTCTTTCCTTCCAAGAAACAGACATGGATAATGATCTTCATTCACTATATTCTCATTCCCCCACAAACACCAGTTCCTCAGAACTTCTGCTCCACATCACCAACCATTCTGCCTCACTAATTTCAAGCAGAAATGGAGCTCTGCTGCTTCCTCTCCCAAACTAGTATCTTTGCATTCTGACCACCTGAGAAAAATGTGACAAATCAAGACAACTCATATTCTCACCTTCTTCTTTCCTGTTTTTATTTTTTTTTTTAACACATCCAAGAAGCTCAATGATCATCTTCTTCCTTCTTAAGAGACCTAAGGGAATGGATACTGTACATTCCTCCCAGATGTAGGTGATCTCAATGAACTATCTTTTTATCTTTTTCTTTTTTTTTTGAGACAGAGTCTCTCTGTTGCCCTGGTTAGAGTGCCGTGGCATCAGCCTAGCTCACAGCAACCTCAAGCTCCTGGGCTCAAGCAATCCTTCTGCCTCAGTCTCCTGAGTAGCTGGGACTACAGGCATGTGCCACCATGTCCGGCTAATTTTTTCTATATATTTCTAGTTGTCTGGCTAATTTATTTCTATTTTTAGTAGAGACGAGGTCGGGTCTTGCTCTTTCTTGTTCAGGCTGGTCTCGAACTCCTGACCTCAAGTGATCTTCCCGCCTCGGCCTCCCAGAGTGCTAGGATTATACAGGCGTGAGCCACTACGCTCAAAACAAAAAACAAAAAAAACTGAACATGGCTAAGCCTAAGATTAAGAACAAGGTTACTGGTATTAGGGTTCTGGTAAGAATAGAAAAATAAAAAGGAAAAGGTAAGGGAGTCTTGAAAAAAGAAGGAACCCATATAGAAGAAGAGGAAGACAGGAGGAAAAATGGCCCATCTGAACAGTAGAATAGCTGACTTGGACCTTGACAGGCAGGACATCAGGCAAAAACTGGGAAAGTCTGTGTCAATATTGGAAACCATGATCCTAGTCTTTTTAAAAGCTCTCCCATTTTCTTACATGGATGAATTGCAAAGAAAGAATAAAATTATGAAAGTTATTAAAAAGAAAAGAAAAGCTCTCTCCCTTTACCCCATTCCCTTATTCCCCAAGAAATTACCTTTTCCTTCAGTTCAGACTTACCTCTTCAATGCTCACTTCAACAATTTGCTTTAAATTACAACTAAACAAACGATGCATTATCTTAGGATGGTTTGTACACATGGAACATACTTGTCTGCACATAAACTTATTCTACTTAATTTAATTGATGAAGTATGTTTTACTGAACACTGTCAGGTCTAAAAGTTTATGGGTCCTGGCATTTAGAATAAAAGTTACCATTCAAATACTTGAAATTATTTTTCAGTTGTAAAGAACATGACAAGGTAACAGCAAACAAGAACAGAGTACTTAAAGAAAAAATAATATTAAGCAGTCTTTCTCATGACTAGAATTGTTCTTACTACGGTTAGATGTGAAAAAAATCCATCTGAATTTTTTTCACAGGTATCTTATATTCTTCACAGGTATCTGAAAAAGTATTCATAAAAGTTAAACATATAAAAGCACTATAAGAAAATAATTGTGCATCATTAATCAACTCATATAAAATATGTGTAAAATAACATAAATGGTTATTCTAAAAAAAAAAAAACCCGACTCTGACTTTACTTTTGTCACTAGAAAATTTTAAAATTTTTCTCTTAGAGTTAGGGTTTAATACTACAATTGGTAATTTATTCCTATGGCTTAAAAATAAGTTAATAGAGCCTGATACTCCTTCTAAAATGAATACACTAAGACACAGAAACAAGAAAATAAGAACAAATACAATGCAATAGGTTCCATGTTTTACTCAATTTAAGAAACATTTTTACCTGAGGGAACAGCTGGATTGTTTTGGTGGTTTTCACTGGCAGAAACAAACAAATCTTCTTCTCCTTCAGTTGACGAGCTGGAAGAGGATTCGCTGCTGAGGTCATTCTCACTAGAACTACTAGAACTGGGCAGCAATGCATATTTTCTTCGGGCTAACACTTCTCGTTTTTTCCTCTGCATTAATATCCTCTCTTTTTGTTTCTGTGTCCTCTGTGAGGAATTATTTTTCAAAAATCTCTTTCTGCATGGAAGTCTCCTTAATGAATTGCTATGAAAACAGGGTCTTTTCATTAACAATCCCGATACGGATTCTGTCTCTGTCCGAGGCCACTTTTGGGACCGTGCGCTATGACTTCTACTTTTAGCACTCAAAATGGTCTGGGAATGTCTTACAGAGACTTCTTTATCCTCATCAGAAGTCACAGTATCAGAATCCCCAAAATGAAGACTAGATGAAGGAGAAGAAAGACAATCACTAAAGGAGGAATCATTATCTTCATCACTTGGTGTTTCTAGATGTTGCCTCAATCCTAATATTCCCTGGTTCTCTTTAACACAATTCTGCACATAGGAAGGGCCGGCCTGCTGGCTTTTGCGTTTTTTCCTCACAACAACACTTTTTTCTTGTTCTTGTTGGTTACCATTCATGTCCTTCTCTTGTTTTTGAGAATCATCACACAGGTGAGAGAATTCATTCCCCACTTTACTATTTATCATCTCAACTCCTGCAGAAAAACTTTTGGCTGCCCCAAGGGGCTCCGGATGCAAAAGGATCCCTTTCAGACTCTCCTGTGTCTTTGGTGCATCCGAAGGAATCTCACTCTTCATATCCACTTTTAAGGTATAGAGCTCGTTATATTCAGGAGTCCATTGAGACATGGGAAACTTTAAAGAAGGCCTAGAAGACACAATCAGATATTAAAAAGATTTTTAATGGGTTACATTATTTAATTGAAGAGTTCTCAGATTCCACTGAGAACATCCCTTGTAACAGGGCACAACTGCCTTTTCCTCATCAGGATACAAAATGCCTCTAATGAATCATTTTACTGTTCTTATAAAACATTTTTCTCTGATAGCTCTACTCATGTACCCAATTTTGGAAAATATAGTAAGTATCGCAGAGTATAAATCTAGTTGAAAACTTCCATTAACCAAAAACTGATCTTACTATGTATCTTGCTACCTTCAGCAATATAATATATCTGGTCAAACCAAACAATTTCTTCAAAACCTATTACATTAAAAACAGATGAAAGGATTAGAATTAAAAAGGCTGATTACTCAACCTGTTTTTCTCCTGGTATGACAATTTAAAGTAGTAATTATTAAATATTTCCTGTACTATTTAATGGTTACTACATTGAATGGATTACTATTAATAATGAACTAATATGAATACAGCTTCTCTTTCCTAAGGTTCTTTCCTTCATAGTACCCTATTCGTTCTCTAAAGAGAATCTGAATTCTCCTGACAGACAACAGGCACAACTATTGCATTATAGATTTTTTAGACACAGAAAGACTAGAGCCAAGACTGTGAGTTGCTGAATCAATAAGCAGCAGAACATAAAATCAACCTTCCTACAGCTAATCTAAGTTTATCTAAATCATTTGCCCTTTTAAAGTATGAACTGCTGAACATGAGAACTTGAACTTAAAGCATCTACATCAATGTAATGTATATACAAGACTAGAGATACCGTCAAAGTAGTAAGTACCATGACTCCAAATGGAACATCCTCATCAGAAAGGCAGTCAATGTAACAACGAGCTTTACTGGCATAAAATATAAATATCTAAAAAATGTTAACATATTTAAGCTTTTATTAACTACAACATACACACATACATTCTAAGTTTATAGACTGAAGAACACTCAACAAAATGAACACATCTATGTAACTAGCACACAGATGGAAAAAAATAACATAACCAGCACCCCATAAATCTCTTTCCCATCACTACCACCCACCCACCAAGAGTTGTTAATCATTATCCTAATTCCTAAAATCATAGATTTGTTTTGCCCTCAACATACATTTTTAAACCACTTCCTAAAAAGAGAGGAAAACAGATATTTGGTAGGAAGTTCTTTCCCTCTCCACAAATGACAGTTACAGAAATATATAATCTCACAAGTTTCCCACTTTATTTTAATATATAACTTTATTATCAGAACAAATGACAGTAATTAAGACATGGAATGACCTATTTCTATAGAAAGTTATCAAATCCCCTATCTTCTTTTATTCTTATTTACCAAAACAGGCAGTACTGTGTTCGAGATAAGCCATCAAGTCCTGTCTGGAGTTTAGTAGGATCAGTGATAAAGGAGGAACAGAAAGATGAGTAAACATATGAACATGGCAATGAGCAAATTACAGGAGACAGCCAATCAGACAAGGATCATCATAATTAAAGGCACGAAAACACAAGTCACAATGACAAGGCACAGGTACAGAGTTAAGGGGGACCCCAAGAGAATGGCTATAATAAAAAAAAAAAAACAAATAACAAGTGCTTCAGAGGACATAAAGAAACTGGAACTCTCATATTAATACATTGCTGGTGGAAACGTAAAACAGTGCAGCCACTATGGGAAGCGGTAAACAGATTTTAACATATGACCCAGCATTTCCACTGCTAGATACACACCCAAGAGAAATGAAAAGATACAGCTACACAAAAACTTACACATAGTACCATTTAGTCATAACTGCCAAAAAGTGGAAACAAAATGGATGTCCATCAACTGATAAATTAATTCATATAACAGATTATTCAGTAATCTAAAGAAATGAAGTATAGTAGTCCCCCCTTATCTGTACAGTTTTGCTTACTGTGATTTGTTACCTATAGTATAGCACAATAAGATATTTTGAAAGAGAAAGAGAACATATTCACATAACTTTTATTATAGTATATTGTTACAATTGTTCTATTTTATTATTAGTTATTGTTGTTAATCTCTTACTCTAATTTATACATTAAACTTTATCACAAGTGTGTAAGCACAGGAAAAAATATAGTATTTATAGCATTCAGTACTATCCGAAGTTTCAGACATCCACTGGGGGCCTTGGAACGTTTTCCCCTTACTGTACTGATTCATACAACATGGATAAACAATATGAATGTACAATATCATGTACATTATGTTAAGTACAAGAAAACAGTCACAAGAGATGACATAATTTGAGATTCCTTTTATTTGAAATCTCCAGAATGGGCAAATCTATAGAAAGTAGATTAGCGGTTGCCTAGGGCTGGGGATGATAGGAGGATTAGGGTGTGATGGCCAAAAAGTAATGGTTTCTTTTCGGTGAACTGAAAATGTTCTAAAATTGATTTTGCTGATGGCTGTTCAACTCTGGGAATACACTAAAAAGCACTAAAATTATATCTCAATAAAATTACCACCAAAAAGTCAAGAGGGAGTGTATCAAGATTTCTGGGCATAACTATAGATCCCATCCGCAAGAGAAGAGTCATGATGTCTTTTGGAAAGATCGAGGGTTCTTCCAGAAGTCCACATCTCTCCAAGATTTGTGTTGAGTTGGATCTGTGAGGAGATCAACTTTATTTGTTGAAGAACAAAATCTGTTTCAGACCCCTGATACTTATTTACTGAGTCTTGGTCTTGGTAATGGAGATAATAAGAAGCAAAGCAAATTTGCCCAAAAAATCAGAAAAATTCTGAGAAAATGAATCTGTAAATTGATTTACAAAGAAGTGAATTATAGCATAATTAACTAAACCCGATTTCTTTTTCATCATTTTGGGAAGCCAAAACAATAAACACTTTATGGTTAATCTGCTCTGGTTTTTGCTCAATTTGGTCTGCCTACTGAGGTGGAGAGGGTGAGGGAAAAGGGTGGTTTGGTGTACGGTATGACATGTGTCTACACACCAGTAACTATTCTGAGTTACTTATGTTATTCAGTCATTAAATGCAAGATTAACATCCCATATTAACTAAGAGGTTCCCACCCAGGGAGTACAAATTCGTATTTTGAGCTGAGAAAAAGAAGGAGTAAATTCATGAGAAGAAATAAATCTAAGTACTGCATTTTTTAACTAAAAAGGGAGCAAAAATAAAGAATAAGGAATGTTTTAAAACTATTTGCTATTGAAAAAAATAGTCTAGTCTTTTATGTCTGTAAAAATTATTGGCTGATCTAAGTTATAAAGGAGGCAAATATGTACAAGATATATCTATCTCCTGGGTCACATTATTATTAAGCATTGTTTCAACACTGAAACCATACTACTAGTCCCTCTTTGTGCAGGTTTGATCCAATCATTTTATTATGTCATGACAGCATACTAATTACTCCTAACATTAGTGTAGCATATACCACTTAGTAAACCTTGTTCTAAAAAAACAAAAGAGCTAAAAAATACTAACTTTCAAAACTAAAAATCATGGTTAAGATTTAACAATTTACATTATAAATGAGTTTATATGAGCATAAGAAAAACCCCATTAAGATTACCCATATAACTTTGAGGAACTCTATTTCTAAACCATGATATATTTATTGGTTATGATCCTTCACTACCAATTATCAATATAAATACTTGTTTCAAATCTGAATAAAAATTTAGTGATTAATTTTACATGACTAAAAGAACAAGATTTAAAAAAAAAAAAAGCCACAGATGATTTGGCTTTTTCTATAAAAGCTTTAGAGATTACCAGAAAATGAACTAGAAATATGCCTACAGTTAAACTATCTTTTTTCATATAATTAAATGAAATAAATAATACTTGTACCACAGAGATATTACTTAGGGTATGCATTAAATTTTTATTTATTTATTTTTGAGACCGTGTCTCATTCTGTTGCTCAGGCTGGTCTCAAACACCTGGGCTCACGTGATCCTCCTACCTCAGCCTCCCAAGTACCTGGGATTACAGGCATGTGCCACCAAGCCTGGCTTAGTATTAAATTTTTAATTCTCTTCTATGGATATTTATTTTACAATGTGCCAGTTTAAGTGTATTAAATCAATTGTCTGACAGAATATTCTCCTCTACTATCTAAATGCTTTGTAACTACCATTACTCATGGCTAGATAGTGCAGACATCATGCTTTGTTATATTCTAAATAGTCAAAATTTCATTAGCAAGAAAGGTTATTTCCCCCACCAAAAGGCATCACTCTGAATTCTTAACTGCATTAGCGAAGTGCTCATTTAACCTAAATTTCTTAAAAGAGATTTCTGCTAGGAGTATACAATGTAGTAACATACTCTATTCTGAAAAGAACCGTGATAAACTTAGCAAATAATTAACTTGCAGCCTGATATTTGGTAGAAAGGAGGAAGTTATACTGAGAATAACTGTTGTGAAACTACAAGATAAATTCAATTTCTTTATAGGAGGATAGATCTAAAACAAAAACATAAAAACAACCAATGATCAAGACAACCTACCCTGAATAGACAATAAGGTTCAGAAAATATACCATTAGCTATTACGAAAACATTTGGATTCTTGTTGACCATGAAAATCAAGATAAAATAAATAATTACAGACAATTCACTAATAGGTCTAAAAGAGGGAAGTGTATATATATCATGTTATCAGAGCACAGAAAAAAATAAGATAGTGTAAAGAGACTTCCAGGATAAAATTACAGAATACAAAAAATTGCCATTTGTTGAATCAACAGTTCCAAAGGGTCTACTACAGTGACATTAAGAACTACTATGAGACATTAATCAGCAATATTAACAGTCTAACAGCAAAAACACGTAGTATCCACCCTCGAAAAAATTAACAGATTGAGGAAAGAGATAAATAGAGATTTCAAGGAATGACTGTAAGGATATTTAACCCACACAGCAGACACAGTGACTGGGAAGGCTTTGAAGAGAAATTCATAGTTTGAAAGATAAATAAGCATCAAGAAAAGGATAACAGTATAGGTGGGGGACACATGAAACAGAAGAGATAGGACATTCTAAAATGTTTTTATTCTGAAGACAATAGACACACCTTCAAAAATCTTAAACTGGAAAGTTACATTATTAGTTTTACTTTCAGTGGATCATCTGGTAATACAATATGAAAAAAGGACTGAAGGAGCCAAAACTGGAGGCAGAAAAAAAAAAACAGTTAAGAGGTTGTTACTGGCCTCTCCCTAGTGGACAAGGCTAGGGCCAGAATGGAGTGTTGAAAAGAAGAAGAAAAAAAAAAAAAGAGGTTGTTACTATATAAGGTGAGAAAATACACAGACAATAAGGGACCAGCAATTGGGACAGGGTAAGCATAAAATCCAGAAGTAATGAAAGACAGAATCACCAGGATTCTGTTAACTTTGGATAGGAAATATCCATTGCTACCATCCTAGTCCAAATTATTACCATCTTTGCCTATAACACTGCAAGAGACTCCTGACTTGGTTTTCTTATTTCTACCAACAGTCCATTTCTATACTTGGGTATATCCTAAGAATATAAATCATATCATATCACATTCCTGTTTTAAAATCCTCTGATGGTTTCCAAACATTTTAAAAATAAAATTCCAACTCTACAGCATAGCTTACAAGACCCTTTATAATCTCATGTCCCTGTCCCTAGCTCTTACCACCTCACTTCTTTATTCACTATATTGCAGCCACACTGGCTTTCTTTCTGTTCCGTGAGCATGACAAGCTTTGTCTACCTCGAGGCCTTTGCACTTCGTGTTCTCTATGCCTATAATGCTTTTCCTAAAGATTTCTGAAAGGCTATCCTAGCTTCTGCTCACCATTCAGATCTTGGCTTAAATGTCATATCTTTCGAGAAGTCTTCCCTGACTGTTGTGTGGTAGGCAGGAGAATGTGCCTTGCAGAATTCCATATAAGGAAAACTTAATTGATCAAGAGTCCAGCTGCTATGCTCTGAAATCCATCACTGCAATTGCCCAAAGTTCACACTTCCTGTTGACTATCCTGGCCAATGACTGAATTAGGCCTGTTCCTTGGAGACACAGAACTCCTTTGATGGCTTACTGGCTCCAGGACTCCCTGATGACCTTGCTGAAACTTCCTTAGACTACACCTAACCTTCCCTTCCTCTTTCCTTCACTTAGGATCAGACTTACATCGTGGTCTGACAGCATTCTCAGTCTTCCCTGGCTCCCTGCTCATTGTCTCTCACAGGCATTTCCCCTAATAAAATTCTTACACCTTATACATGAGAGAATACTATCGACAGAGTGAAAAGGCAACCCATGAAATGGGAGAAAATATCTGCAAATTATGTATCTGATAAGGGACTGATAACCAGAATATATAAAGAACTCCTAGAATTCAACAAAAAAACAGACAACCCGATTAAAAAATGGGCAAAGGATTTGAACAGTAATTTCTCCAAGGAAGATATACAAGTGGGTACAATACGCTCATGACGATTGGAAGACTTGTGGCAATAAAAAAAAAATAACAAAAAAAAAAATAAACTCATGAAGAGATGCTCAGTAACATCACTGATCATTAGGAAAATGCAAATCGAAAATACAAGATATCACTTCAGAACCATTCAGGTAACTATTACCAAAAACAAAATAACAAGTGTTGGCTAGGATATGGAGAAACTAGAACCCTTGTACTACTACCCCACTACTGGTGGGACTGCAAAATGGTATAGCTGCCAGGGAAAATAGTACAGTGATTCCTGAAAAAATTAAACATAGAACTACCATACAATCCAGCAATTCCACTTCTGGATATATATCTAAATGAAAGCATGGACTTGAGCATGTATTTGTACACCCACGATCACAGCAGCATTATTCACAACACCCAAAAGGTAGAGGCAACCCAAGTGTCCATCAACGGATGAATGGATAAACAAAATGTGATATATACATACAGTGGAGTATTATTTAGCCTCATAAACAAAATCCTGACATGCTACAATATGGATGAACCTTGAAGACATTATGCTAAGTGAAATAAGCAGACACAAAAAGACAAATATATGACTCCACTTATATGAATTACCCATAGTAGTCAAATTCATAGACAGAAAGAAAAATGGTGGTTGCAAAGGGCTAGGGAAGAGGAGAATGGGAGTTAGTGTTTAATGGGTACAGAGTTTCAGTTGGGGAAGATGAAAAAGTTGTGGAGATGGATGATGGTGATGTTGCACAACAATGTGAATGTACTTAATGACAAATTGCACACTTAAAAATGGTAAATGTTATGTACATTTTACTGCCCAAAAAAAAAAAAAAAAACTCCTTGCACATTTAATCCAATCTTGGCATCTGCTTCTCAGAGGATCCAGACTAACACACACTCCATTTAAAGAACCATTCTTTCTTCCCCATCACTCAAATTCATACCCTTTTATAAAGTACTTGCCACTAACTGAAATGATCCTGTTAGACTATTTATTATACAAGTCTTCTCAATAGAATGCAAGTTCCAAGAAATCAGGAATCTTATCTGCCTGATCTCTAGCAACTAAAACATTTGATTGGCACATAGTAGGCACTCAATGAATTTTTTATTGCATTAATCAATAAAAGAATGGGTAGATAGAAGAAATAAGTTCTAATGTTCGTAGCAGAGTAGGGTGACTACAGTTAACAATGTATTGTTACTTCAAATGTATATTTGTATTGTATATTTCAAAATAGCTATAAGAGAGGACTTGAAATGCTCCCAATTATAGAAATGATAAATACTCAAGGTGATGGACACCCCAAATACCCTGACTTGATCATTACACAGTTTATGCATTTAATAAAATATCACATGTACTGATAAATATGTATATTATACATTGAAAGTTTTTATGAAATCAAATAAAAGGAAAGTATAAAAAATGGCTGTTGTACTTCTAGCTTGGGTACCTAAGAATATGTTGATGCCAATCACTAAGATATGAGAATAATAGTAATAATAAAATTAGGAAAATGATATCTAATATTAAACATTTTTTATCACCCAACTTCCAGTTTCAAGAGCTCTGGAACCACAACAGACATTTAAAGTACAGCTGGGGGTCCACCAGGCATTTAAAATAGAGAAACTGAGCACAAAAGAGAACAGTAGGGAACCAAGAGATTTGTTCCTATATAAAGCTGGTAAACTGCTGCCCACACGGCCTCATGGCCCTCAGGCCTGCGAAGAGGGTGTGGGTGATGGCAGCCTTTTTATTTAAACAAATAAATTAATTAATTAATTTAAAAGCTGATCTACACACTACTTCTTGAGTCACAGTAAATACTAAATAGGAAAGTTGTTGTATCTTCCAGAAATTCTATAAAAATCACTCTTCATGTCCCTTAGGGTCTCAGGCTCAAAAGTAAATATTCAAACTAGAGAACTGGCTTGATTCAGCTCACAGACATGCTTTGTTTATCCTACACAATTCAGGGGGAAAAATGGTTAATGGTGAAATACTTAGAGCCATTCTCATTAAAATCACAAAGAAAAAAAGGTATTCATTGCTATAAAACTTTGTTCTGGAAAGGCTAGATAAGTCATTCAAATAAGAATGGACATAAATATTAAAAAGGTAATTTTTTCATTATTTGCACATGACACTTACACATGAAATCAACACTGGTAAACCACTGGAAATAGTAAGGCTAGTTATGTATATGTTTATCACAATAATACTCAAAAATCAATGACTATCCTTTATACAAACAGTAGCTAGTTAGAAAATACTACAGAACAACAAAAAATATACCACTCACAATAGGGGTGAAAAGATTTAACACCTTGTATCAAATTTAACAAGAGATCCACAGGACCTTTATGAAAACAATTATAACAATGTCAATTATGCAAATACTAATCAAAAATTCAATGTGATCCCAAAATATTAGCAAATTTTTTCAATTATATGTGGTTTTTTTTCTCTTTTTTTCCGAGACAAGAGTTTCACTCTGTTGCCCAGTCTAGAGTGCTGTGGCGCCAGCATAGCTCACAGCAACCTCAAACTCCTGGGCTCAAGCAATCCTCCTGCCTCAGCCTCCCGAGCAGCTGGGACTACAGGCGCTCACCACTGCACCTGGCTAATTCTTCATTTCTATTTTTTTTAGTTGCTCAGCTACTTTTTTCTATATTTAGTAGAGATAGGGTCTTGCAATTGCTCAGGCTGGTCTCGAACTCCTGACCTCAAGCAATTCTCCTGCCTTGGCCTCCCAGAGTGCTCGGATTACAGGTGTGAGCCACTGTACCTGGCCCAAATTTCTTCAATTATAAAACAAGGTAAACTAGCATGTTATTTCCCCTCACCTTCAAGGTTCTGTCATCCCTAGTCCACCAGAACACTGTAGATTTATTCATAGTTACGTGTTAAACAGCTCAGAATTTCTCTTTACTTTTCTCAGGTCCAAAGTAAAATCTAGATACCCTCTGAGTAGAGAGGAGGAAGGAAAGGGAATCTCCTTATTGGATGGCTCTGTGCTGATATAATAAGGAATTTCCTATTATTTGCCGAGTCACCCTGGTCAGTCTTTTGGTTACATTTAAAAGTCATTGGATTAAGAATAGTTTATCTTGGCTAGGAGTGGTGGCTCACGCTGTAATCCTAGCATTCTGGGAGGCTGAGGCGGGAGGATCACTGGAGGTCAGCAGTTTGAGACCAGCCTGAGCAAGAGTAAGACTCCGTCTCTACTAAAAATAGAAAAAATTAGCCAGGCATGGTGGTGCACACCTGTAGTCCCAGCTACTCAGGAGGCTGAGGCAGGAGGATAGCCTGAGCCCAGGAGTCTGAGGTTGCTGTGAGCTAGGCTGATGCCATGGCACTCTACCCCAGGCAACAGAGGAAGACTCAATCTCAAAAAAAAAAAAAAAGAAAGTAATAATTTATATGGAGTGTGAAAAAATTAAGGGACCTAAATCCAAAGATGTCATTTTTCTCTTTAATCTAAACAGATATCTATAGAGACAATGAAATGCTGAGGGGAACTGGACAGGGGTCATCCATGTGAGGAGATACAGGGACATCTACATTTTGTTCCCTAAGTACAACCTTGACCTCAAAAGACTTAGGGTAGCTACATGGATACCTCTTATAATACTTAAAGAGAGAGAGAGAGAAAAAGAAATAAACAAACAAAAAAAAAAGACTCGGGGTAGAGAACTAGTTGAACTAGCTTCACCAAGAGGAAGATTTCAAGACTAAGAAGTCTTACAAAATATTTTCAAAATATTCTAGGAAGCTAGAGAAAATGAAGGCATTGAAGCAACAAAAAAGCTATAGCAAATCTAAGAACTATCAAAAAACATTATGGAAAATAAAACATTCAATGGATACTGAGGGATAAACAGTGATGATGATTATCCATTTAGTGGGATTACTGACAAAAAGGAGTAAGTAGTCACACAAAGGTAAGTGCCATTCACTTTGGTACTAAAAGAGATCTGAGTTCCAGTCTTGACTCTGCCCATGACTATGTAATCTTGGACAGATTACTTAAACTCTCTAATACTGTTTCTAGTCTATAAAATTGGGATAATAGTACTTACCTCATAAAATTGCCATATGGGTTAAATAAGAGTACATAACAAAGCACATGGTATAATGGCTGTTATTATTAATTACTTTCCTAGAGGAGCAGGTACATACATAAGTTGTATAACCCTGAAAACCTTCTCTTATACCTAAAAATAAATGAAATCTTTGAGGTCAAGAAGAGTATATAAAATTAACTCCTCCCACAGAACTCTGAAGTATAGAAATAAAGGACTAAATTTCTTTAGCACAAAATTTCTATGAAAGCCAAGAATTTTACAGACATCAGGATTGGAGTTTGGGGAGCTGCATGTTTCAGTTCCCTATATTCTAATACCAGACATTCTGCTTTTGGAAAAAGACATAAATTAAATCTTTCTCAAATAATAGGGTTTCTATATCTTAATGAACTTAGTGATTTTCTCATTTGTCTTGTTTAAGTATTCTAAAATCCTTAAGTATTGACTAATGCTTAAGTATCTATCCTGGCAAGCCTGAAGACTATCTAGGAGTCGGTTTCATCTCGTTAGGATGACAGGCCTACAAATCATAGGGTACACTGCACAAATGCCTAACATTCTGGTAAGGAAGCTTAGACTCTAAAATTTATATTGAAACATGAAATATGAGATATAAAGATACTGCTAATTAGCTACTATATAAAAAATGCATCCTGTCAATAAAATCTAAAAGAATTACACACAAAAAAAATTAGAGCTCTTTTTAGTGTACTCGCTGTATTTTGCTATAAATAAATACTTTTAAATATCCAGGAATAAATCCAGTAATAACATGTTAAAAAATGCAATGGAAAAAAGATTCCATTCACCAAAGCAATAAAAACTCCAAATACATATTTATTCCAAATAAATATGTTGAATGGAGTTATTAAATTTGAGAACTGATTTTCAATTATTAATATCAGTCTACAGTTCTAGGCACATTGTTTTTGAAGTTATCTTTATAAAGATGTTTTCATGCTTGGGAAGTAAGCATGAAAGTATTAAGCCTAAAAAGAAATGTTTAAGACCTATATGTAAAACACTACAAAACTGTACAACAGGATATTAAAGACAATCCTAATAAGAGCAAGCTATGTCATTTCTAGATGAGACTCCAAACTCCAAATTGGCTGTCACAAATTAGAAGAAATCCATAGTTTTTTAAAACTATAAAACATAAATACCATCACCATGGACATGTATGGCCTTTAAAAATTCTGTATGTTTTCAAATGGTGTGAATACATAAACCTAAGGATTAATTCAAATCAACATTGTTTGCATTTAGTTTCTCATCATCTTGTTCACTGGAATTTTAAAATAATTAAAATTCAATTTAAGAAAATAAATAACTGTACAGAGTTATATGCACAACGGAGGAAGGTAGAAGCAAAAGGGAAAATTTAAACTCAAATTTTTTTCTTTTTTATTAAAAAAAATGTTTTCCATAAAATAAACTGCTAAGCAATCTTTAAAAATGAGGTAGGATCTGTACAAACTCATGGAAAGTAAAGATCATTTTCTTTAAGTGGACTACAAATAAACCTGTTATTAAATGATTCTATTTTGTAAAACAACTTATGCTAATATATGCATGGGAAAAACACAGAAAAATATGCACTTAATAGTTTGGGGCTGAAACTGTAGGGTCTAGGCTTCCATGACTTGGGCTATGTAATAAAAAAAACTGTTGGGTGGAAATTTACAACACTTTATGTTACAAATTTCTATATATTTTATGAAAAGCAACATTTACCAATTTTGAAATCAAATAACATGGATTTTTTTAAAAGAAACAAAAAGCTATAAGAACACAATATAAATATTTTTTCCTCTAGATTAGGACACAACTTTGCTAATAGCAGGTTGCCATACAAATCGAATATATGCTAGCATGATTTTTATGGGAATCTTGACTAGGCATAAAATTCCTCTGACCAGAAATGACCACCAATCCTGGACAGCTTAATGACATAATAGGGCAGATACTGAGAGAAGGCATATGATCATTGGCAAAGTTGAATGGAGTTATTAAATTTGAGAACTGATTTTCAATTATTAATATCAGTCTACAGTTCTAGGCACATTGTTTTTGAAGTTATCTTTATAAAGATGTTTTCATGCTTGGGAAGTAATAATTTATCATCGAAGCCATTTCACAAAATCTTTCATCATTAAAAGTATAACATTATTATTGTTTGGTTAACTGAAAAGAATAAGATTTCAAAATATAACATGCAAGGAAAACAAACCTCCACAATCTTTTGTTCTTGATACTGCAAGTAATCAATCTGCCAACTTTCAAAGCTTCAAACTTATAACCTACTCTTAGAGATTTCTGTGATTCAAAGTCCAGTTTCCAAAACTGAACCTTAAGCGGGCTCCAGGTTTCCTTGGAGATTGGAACTCAGTGAACTGAAGAGTTCTCTCTTTTTTAAAGTGATAGATGCCAACTTAAAGATGATTAATATTTTTATAATATTTGGAAAGATACCTGCTTTTAAATGTTTTAAAATTTAACGATCTGTAAGAGGTAGTGTAAAAGGAAACCATCTGGTTAGGTAAATTGCTAAACAAGGCCTTAAATCTTTACAGCAGCACATTTAACATTTTTAACTAATTTTTTGTAATATAAAATTGCTTGGTCTTTTTCTTATGAATAAGCATTGTTACATATGCTGAATGATGCTAAAGAAGAAAGAGATCAAAATAAAAAACACAAAAATAAAAATTACTGTCGATTACACAGGACTCTTTGAAGAGAACAATCTCACTGAGGCAATGAGCACATCCTTGTGAGAAGTAGGAAATACTGTTTCAAATAGGCAGGGCGGAACAAAATTAGGGTGGGCTAAAAAGTCAAGACGAAAAATTTTGACTGATATAGTATATGTTCAATTATTCAAATAATTACAGAATAACTACTTCATATGCTAGATCTGTGGGCAGAGAGATAAGTAAGATACACGGTCCTATCCTTCAAGAAGTTCACAATTTATTAATAGTGTGACAGAAGTTAAAAATATAATTAACCAAAATACTGAAGGTTATAAACATGTTATAAATAAAAGCACTCTATAGGAACACAAAAAGGAAGCAATCAGGGCCTCTGATAGTGGCTTCATAAGATGCTCAGGGTGAGGGTAGTCAAGAGAAGAACATTCACTTCAAACAATGCTGAGATACCACAAGAAACGGCAACATCTAAATACTCTTAACGTTTGAGGTACAGGGTTCTTTGTTTTCAGTGGTGGAGAATAAACTGAGGTCAAAATATCAAGAAGTGAGGTATTATATGCTTCTGCTTAACACAGTTTTGGGAACATTTACCAGAGGAGCCGAAGGGAGTAGGCCAGAGGGAAAGTCAGAGAATCAGGGAGAAAGCTCTTGCAGTGATGGGGCCAAAGAACAGTTTCACCAGATTAACGTGCCAATTGTGACTAACAATATTATCTCGATTTTTATTGAAAATATACCAAAAAACTTCAATCATACAATAAAATTGTATACAAATTTATAAAAATGGAAGAATAAACAAAATTCAGAAATATACAAAATACTTATAAAAATGTGACAGACAATATCTCTAATATGCTAACATACAAAGAGATCCTTCCAACAGGTAAGGAAAACATTAGGTGACTTCTGTCTTACTTGTAACATTTTATTTATTTTTATTCCTAATTTCCCTTTTGAGAAAATTAGAAAGCATAATAACCAAATAGAGAAAGAAAAGATTTAAGTTTTGTCCACAGTAGATACCAACACTAAAACTTAAAGCTAAATAGCCATTGCTGAACTGTAGAATTTTAAAATAAGAAACTGGAAAGTTTAGAAAACCTTGTGAATAACACTGGTTCTTCCTTCAACTATTGAGACAGGGAAAAACTCTGCTGTTCTGACCAAAACTTTCAGAACTGCAGCCGCTATTTCAAATCAGGTTTTGCAAAAGAGAATTCAGCAATAAATTGTTTCCTAGATCCCGTCCACTCATTTTTATAAACTGTTTAATAAAGTTTCAAAGCAGAAATACAATTTAAAGTTCCAGTCTCCACTAACTGGAACCAAACTCCAGCTAACACAACTAGAAAGAGACTCCAAGCCCCCTCACCCTGTACCTGTTCTGACAGTCTGTACATCTTTTATCAGTAACTGCCAAGATAAAAAAGCAGGCATTATGGGAGATGTAAGGCTGGGAATAACAGCAGTATTATTATGGAAAATAATATTAATATTAGTATTATTGATGATGATAATTATGAAAGTGGTGATGATGATGATGATGATGATGGAGGAGAGGATCATACTCTAGAAAGTCTGCAGTTCCTGTTAACAGAAGTTCTCAAATACACCTCTATCCATGGCAGTTTTCCTCGTGACATTCTTTCTTTTCGCACCCAGAGATCACTTTTTCTTAGCCTCAGAAAAAAACAGAACAATCTAACAACTTGTCTCTACTTGCTTGCCCCTGAAACAAGTATACATTCCTTCCAAAGCTTTCTAACTTTTTTTAAATACTTAAAAATGCTTTTAAAAAGCTGCTTCCCACAGCAAAAAAGTCAAAACATAGATAATATCAGGTATTATAACACAGATACGTGATGCTAAAACCCCTTCACTGTTCATCCAAACATCCAGATTCAAACTTTCCAGGCATTCCACATGGGAAATGAGGAGTCAAGTAAAAAAGGCAGTAGGCCCAGCACTTTGGGAGGCCAAGGTGGGAGGATCAATGGAGCCCAAGAGTTTGGGACTAGACTGGGGAACATAGTGAGACCCTGTTTCTACAAAAAAAATTTAAAAATTAGCCAGGCGTGGTGGCACACACCCGTAGTCCTAGTTACTTGGGAGGCAGAGAGGCAAGAGGATGGCTTGAGCTCAGTAATTTGAGGTTACAGAGAGTGATAATTGGGTCACTGTATTTCAGCCTGGGTGACAGAGCAAGATCCTCCCTCTTTCTAAAAAAAGCAGGGGAGGAAAGAAATAGCACCAAGTACCCAGATTCTGATTTGTAATACCATTCTCTAATAAAAGGAACCAAGCCTCCTTGGAGAAATTGCTGATTCTAGGACTGGGGTAGGGAAAACACAAGATGAGCCTGGAGCATCTTGTGGTACCAGAAAGTGTAATAAAGAAACACAAAAAAGGATATGGGCATGTCAAAGGGACACTGGAGCCAACCTGAAAGAGCTCCCAATGGCCAAAGCTCAAACAATTTTAGCAACAAAACAAATAATGTAGTATTAGATTCTGGCCCAAAATAAAAAGTATCTGTGAATCCATACTGACATAAATAAATCTCCTTAATAGCACACACACACACAAAAAAAAAAACACATACACACAAAAAGTAAAGGAAAGAAAACTTATTTTTAAATAAGAACAGCTAAGCGGTACTTTGAAGCACTAAAGGCTAATCATTAAATATTAATACTACACTTATCTAAGTGGGAATTAAGGCAAAACAGTAAAATTAAGGCGCTTGTTTTTACGTAAGCTAGAAATATTTGTTTTCCACTCTGACAACCTTAATTTTGCTTTCGGACCATAAGACGTCATCTTCAGCTGGAACATATGCCGAACAGAAGGTATCTGTGTGTTATGGACTGATCTGTGTCCCTCAAAATTCATATGCTGAAGTCATAATCCCAAGTACCTCAAAATGTGACAGTATTTAGACATGAGACCTTTAAAAGTGTAATTAATATTAAATGAAGTCCTATGGGTGGGTCCTAATGCAATCTGACTGGTGTCCTTGTAAGAAGAGAAAATTTAGGCATGCAGAGACACCCAGGGATGCACACAGAAAGAAAAAAGACCACGTGAGAACACAGCAAAGGCAGCCACCTGAAAATCAAACAGAAAGACCTCAGGAGAAACCAAACCTGCTGACACCTTGACCTTGGACTTACAGCTCTAGAACTGTGAGAAAACAAAATTTCGTTGTTTAAGCCACTCAGTCTGTGGTATTTTGTTATGGCAGCCCAAGCAAACTAGTACACTGTGCAGTCAATACTTCCTGAGTACCTTAAATGTGCTAGAATATTCCACGTATTATAAATACAAAGAAGACACAAGCCAGTCCTTAAGGAGGGAGGATTGCTTAAGATCAAGAATTTGAGACAAGAACAAGACCTCATCTCCACAAAAAAATAAAAAAATTAGCCAGGTGTGGTGGAATGTGTCTGTAGTCCCAGCTACTCGGGAGGCTGAGGCAAGAGGATCACCTGAGGCCAGGAGTCTGAGGTTGCAGTGAGCTATGATGACGTCACTGCACTCTGGCCTGGGTCACAGAGCAACATCCTGTCTCAAAAAAAAAAAAAAAAAAAAAAAGAAGGGAGACGTATTAGTAGGTAATTACAATGCAGTATAGTAAGTGTTATGATAGAGGTATGCACTGAAACATATCGGAGTAGAACCTAAGCTGATTCTAAAGTCGGGGGTATACCAGGAAAAGTTTTCCAGGAAAAATAAAAAGAAAGAGCGTGAAATGAGAAGGGATACCTGATTACTCCCCATCCATGACAGAGGCTCCCTGAAAGAACACATAATTAATGGTGAAGTATATCTAAATATTTGTACAACACATCTGAAAAACAAAATATTACTTTTGATAGACAATTTATACTTCAAGATGCCATTCAAATTCAAACTATTTTTTTAGAATGATTATTGTTAGGAAGAAAAGGGTAAATTACGTGACTTCTTGGGTACTTTTGAGCATATGAAAAACTAGACAAAGGTCCACAGAATTACAAAATTTCCATCAGAATCATTACAATTTATTAATAGAGGGAGGAATCTACTATACTAGACCTAAAGCCCTACGTTCTCCTTTAATCTTCAACATTAACACTAAGCTCCCTACTTCTCTCATCAGGCAGCACAGTATGAACATCCTCATTCCCCTCCAGCAGGGAGAGAAAACTGTAAGCTCTAATATACTTAAAACAGATGTGGAATCCAGCTGTAATTTGTCAAGGCAGACATTAAGGAAATTTGCAAAAACTTAAAATAATGCAGCTCTTCTCGATACAACATGTATAACAAGCAGTTATTTTCATAAAATTTTATATTTACATGTAATGGCTTTATTATTTTAATTTCAAAATTTAAATTCAATATTTCTTTTAAAAAATTAAAATAAGGATCAATCCCAAAACATGTCTAGAAATGTACAGATTATCAGCAACATAAAATGAGGTTTACAATTAAATTGTCTGAATTAAATTAGCCTCCAACATGTATTCCAAAACCTGTATGTATGTACATACATATGTATGTATTTATTTAATTATTTTTAGAGACAGGGTCTCACTCTGTCACCCAAGTTGAAGTGCAGTGGCTCAATCACAGCTCACTGCGGCCTCAAACTCCTGGGCTCAAGAGATTTGCTTGCCTCAGCCTCCTCAGGAGCTGAGATTACAGGCCTGCATCACCATGCCAAGCTAATTTTTCTTATTGTTTGTAGAGATGGGGTCTTGCTATGTTGACTACGCTGGTCTCAAACTCCTGGGCTCAAGTGATCCTCCTGCCTCGGCCTCCCAAAGTGCTGGGATTACAGACATGAGCCAGAGAGACCAGCCCACAATCTGTTTTTAGCCATGATTTCATGTGAGGGCATAAATGGAATGTTCACTGTATTCTCAAATGACACAAAGCTGGTAAAGAATTGCCTATAAACTGAATGACAAAATCAGTACCTGAAAATAATCATAAAAGCTTAGAATGATTAGCATTTTTAATAAAACCTTTAACAAATATAAAGTTCTACTATTAATTTTATCTTATACATAAAACAGGAAATAGTAGAGAAGCAATCTTTTTTTTAAGTTTTTTTACTGAATAATTTGCCCACTGTCAAATCACTGGGTAATATTCTGAGATATTCACTCACAAATGCTCCAACTTCTAATTTTGGTATAGTTCTATAAAAAGAGTATATTATCTAACCACCTTTTTTCATACACAAATATCAAAGTTTTCTGATCTGAATTTATCAAATTCTAAAAATTTTTTTCATAAATCATCAGCATCTGGTCACTTTGTATTATAAAAGTGAGCTCTCCTAGCATTTTGCCTCACAGAACTATTCATCCTTACAAGTATTATTCTCTTGCTATAACCCCAAAATGTGAACAAAGAAATTCTCCTGAAACTAACAACATGTAAAAGTAAAGTGTATAACAATAATAACACAAAAAACAGGAGGGGAGCAAATGGAAATACATTGTTTTAAGTTTCTTATACTATACATGAAATAGTCTATTATTCCTTGAAGGCAGATTGTGATAAGGCTAACGATACATAGTGTAAATCCTAAAGGAATCACAAAAGATAAAATATAAAACAAATAAGTATAACTAATGAGGCAGTAGTGGTGATAAAATATGACAAAAACAAATAAAAAACCTCAATCCAAAAGGAAGTAGGAGAAGGAAAAAAAAGGAACAGAGAACAGATGGGACAAACAGAAAACAAATTCACAAGTGATACATTTAACTATATCGAGACTGGGTGCTATTGGTATAAGGATGGACGAGAGAGTCAAAAAATAGACTCACATATATCATTCAAATGATCTTCAACAAGAGTGCCCAGATAATGGAGAAGGGATAGTCTTTTCAAAAGTGGTGGAACTGGACAGTCATAGGGAAAAAAATTAATCTCAACCCCTACCTCACACCAGACACAAAAATTAACTTGAACTGGATCTCATTTCAAAATAACTAAAAGAGTAGAATTGGAATGTTCCTAACACAAAGAAATAATAAATGCTTGAGGTGGTAGATACCCCAATCATCCTGATTTGACTAATTCACATTGCCATGTACTTCATAAATTATGTACTATTATGCATCTATAATTAAAAATAAAAAGATTTTAAAGTAAAAAAAATGGTCACAGATCTAAATCTAAAAGCTAAAACTATTAAAACTTACAGAAGAAACATAACAGAAAATTTATGTGATTCTATCATTAGCAAAGACTTCATGGGACATAAAAAACACCAACCAGTTTTTTTTTTTTTTTTTTTGAGACAGAGTCTCACTGTGTTGCCCGGGCTAGAGTGCCGTGGCATCAGCCTAGCTCACAGCAACCTCAAACGTCTGGGCTCAAGCGATCCTTCTGCCTCAGCCTCCCGAGTAGCTGGGACTACAGGCATGCGCCACCATGCCCGGCTAATTTTTTTTTTGTATATATTTTTAGTTGTCCAATTAATTTCTTTCTAATTTTAGTAGAGACAGGGTCTCGCTCTCGCTCAGGCTGGTTTCGAACTCCTGAGCTCAAACAATCCGCCCGCCTTGGCCTCCCAGAGAGCTGGGATTACAGGCGTGAGCCACCAACCAGTTTTTTAAGAAATTGATCAACTGGACTTATCAAAACCTTCCACGCTTTAGAGATAGCATTAAGAAAATGAAAAAGAAAGCTAGTAAGCTAAAGACATAGAAAATTACAAATATATGCATATATATATAACTTATATAACTTGAATACTGACTATATTAAAAAGTGTCACATCTTAAGACAATCCCACAAGAAACAAACGCTTTAACAGATTTCTCAAAACATATACAAATGGCCAATACGTACATGAAAAAATGCTCAATGTCTTTAGTCATCAGAAGAATCCAAATTAAAATTACTGTAAGATACCACTATACACCTGATAAAAGGCTAAAATTAAAAAGACCAAAACCAATGTTGGCAAGGATGTGGCATAACTGAATTCCACACATAGCTCTTTGGCAGCTTCTAATAAAGTTAGTTATACATACGTCTAACCTACGATCCAGTAATTCTTCATCTAGGTTTGAAAACATATATACAAAGATTTGTTCATAGCTTTACTCAAAATAGTCAAAAATTAGAGAAAAAACAAACGTCCATCAAATGAAGAGATAAACGAATATGGTATATAGATACAAAAGGATATCAAACAGCAACAACAACAAAGAAGGAACTACTGATACATGTAACAATATTAATAAATCCAGGAACATCGTGTTGAGAAGAAATTAGACATGAAGTATCTGTATGAGTCCATTTACATGAAGTTCTAGAAGAGCAGGCAAACCTAATCTAAGGTAAAAAAAAATCAAGCAGTGATTGTGTCTACAAGAGATAGAGGAACGGAATGACTAGAAAGGAGTATGAGGGAAGAACTTTTTGAGGTAAATGTTATGTTCAATATCTTCATAAGGAGGTAGGTAACACAAATGTGTACATTTGGCAAAACTTAACAAATGGCAAACTTAAAGATTTTTGCATTTCACTGTATGCAAAGCTTTAAAAACAAACTATAAACAAATATTCAACTCTAGTTAATGACATGAAGCTGTAGTTTGTTGGGGTAAAATGCACTTTTGTCTACAACTTACTTTAAAATGCACTAAAAAAATAGGCTAGATTGATAGTTAAAGGAACAAACAGATGACTGGAAATGTGATAAAGCAAAAAATAGCAAATTGTTAATTGTAGAGTCTAGGTGGCAGGGAGATGGGTGTTCATTGTATAATTCTTTCAACTTTTCTATAATGTTTACAATTATTTGTTTTTTTTTTTTTTTTTGAGACAGAGTCTCACTCTGTTGCCCAGGCTAGAGTGCTGCAGTGTCAGCCTAGCTCACAGCAACCTCAAACTCCTGGGCTTAAGCGATCCTCCTGCCTCAGCCTCCTGAGTAGCTGGGACTACAGACATGCGCCACTATGCCCGGCAAATTTTTTCTATATATATTTTTAGTTGTCCAGATAATTTCTTTGTATTTTTAGTAGAGACGGGGTTTCGTTCTTGCTCAGGCTGGTCTCAAACTCCTGAGCTCAAACAATCCACCTGTCTCAGCCTCCCAGAGTGCTAGCATTACAAGTGTGAGCCACCGTGCCCGGTCTACAACTTTAAATAATAAAATGCTAAAGGGAAAACATTTGATGAGCAAAAGATCAGATATAAAAAAGTAATACAATATAATTCTATTTATATGAGCAAAGAAACTAATCTATAGTATCAAAAATCAGATGAGTGGTTGCCTGGGGCAGGAGATGGGGGTGACTGATGGCAAAGGAGTGCAAAGTAACTTTCCATAGGGTGATGAAATGTTTTATGCACTGATTGGGGTGTTGGTTACATTGATACACACATTTGCCAAAACTCATCAAACTGTACATAAAATGTGTGCCTCGTACTGTGTATAAATTATACATCAATTTAATTTTTAAAAATAAGTTCACTATAGAAAATCTGGAACACACAGGAAAAGCACAGAGAAATTAAGCCCCCCAATCCCACCACCCAAATAAAATCACCAATCCTTCCCTCTTTTTTTGACAATGACTATGCCCACTAGAAATAAAAATATACCTTGTTTTCCTTAGAAGGCAATACAGAATAGTGAATTCCTGAATTCTGGAATTCCTTCCTCAGGCAACTCAAAATCTAATAATTTAAATCCCTGTAACCCCGTCACTGCTGCTACTCTTTAGCAAGCAACTAATTATTCTACGCCAAATTCCCCCATCTGCAAAATGGGTTGTTGTAAATATTAAACAAGATAACATATGCATATCACAGCTTTTATTGTTGTTGTTTTTAAAGTTGAAGAGTCAATTAGCTTTTAGAAATCATCCAGGCAAAAAAGCGCACAAGCTTCCTCCCCCGAATTCTCCTCCCTCCCTCTTTTGCAGGCCTTCAGTCCTCTAGGTGTACCCACCTCAAGTCAGTTTATCTAATTCGAGTAAACCTCAAATTCCTCTTGAAGATTAGACCAAAACCCTAAATCCTTAAAGCCCAAAGCAAAAGTTGGAGTAACAAATAAAAAGAAAACCAGAAAACTAAATTAGAAAAGACAGCATCTGTCCTGAGAATACAGCATCTAACAAGGGGAGCAAAACTGCCCAAGGAAACAATTTCTCCTTGAATGAATGAAGTCTAACAAGCTTATTGAGATAAAATATTTTTACTCTATATATATGATTTAGGTAAGTCAAAATATTTAATCTGGAATATATCAATTAAACAGTACGTTCTAAAGAAAAATAACATGAGTTATAACAAAAAAAACAGGGAAAATTACTGACATTTTAATGACTAAAGGTAAAGGAATACTGAAAATTTAATTTGGGAGAACACCTACGGATAGACATCATACCCTTAAAGTAAATTCAATTATGTGAAGACAAGAAAACAATTATTCAAATCACGTTGAGATTATGTTTGCCATTCTGCTCACCGATTATAAGCCTTGAATGAACACAAAATGAAAGATAAAATTTTGCTACCTTCTAGTTGGCCTTACTTCCCATGTTCCTCTCATGATACGAGCACCTTGTTGTGCTGTCAGAGTCTAATGTTTAGAGCCATTTATTATTCCCACATAATGTACCATACACACAAGCCTACTACTTCATTTGGAGTTTAACAATGAAAACATGATTGTTCTAATACTGAAGGAAAAATAGGAAGTGTTAGACCTTATGTCTACACTTTTTATTTTATACGCAACTTTAGGGATTTCCAAGGTTACCTTTGACTAAATGTCATTTTTACCTTCCTTGGATCAGTGTATTCAGACAGTAAAAGTGAAAATTTTGTGGCAAAAAACAAATATAGCAAGATATTAAACAATTCTAGAGCAATGGTTTGTAGAAACCAAAGACTTATTATCCTGTGCACTGATGTCAGCTACTTTATTTAACAAACTTTTTTTGGTATCATTTTTTTGTTACCAGACACTGTTCAAAGTGATAAGAAGAGAGCTAAGATGCTACCCTTTCCTAAAGAATTTCATATTCTAGATAAAAACAGTAATCCCAACCCTAATGTAAATTCCTGTACACATAAGTCTAGTCTATACACACTTACTTATATACCTTATTTTTTTGCAATCTTCAGAATTTTGGTTTCAGTATACATTTCATATACTCATAAATTGTAAGCTCATCCTGTTGGGATAATCAGAAAAAGAGGCAACTGTGGATTAGTAAAGATGACAGGAGGAGAGAAAAGGAAGAGTATTTTAAACTATTAAAGATAAAAGAAAATGACTAAAAAGTAACTCCAGACCTTAAAACTAAAAAGTAACTCCAGACCTTAAAACTAAGCTAATCTAGAACTGAAAATATGCATTCACGCTGGAAGAAAATGGGTAAATCCAAGAAGGTGGGAAGATTTCAGAAAGATCAATTCAGCTTTAGCAAGGAGGAAAAGTACAAGATAGGTTATCCAAACTTTTTCCATCCCAAGCATCTGGGATCAGGACAAAACCTAGAAATGTCACCCAGGTAACAGAAATTAATCTTATCGTAGCTTATTAATATTTTAGAAAATATACTATCACTCATAATACAGTAGCTATCATTTATTCTTCTCATTCAATAAATATTTGTTGAAAGCCTAAAATGAGCTAGGCACTGTTCTAGGCAGTGGGATCAGCCATGAATAGGACATAGAAAGTTTTTGCTCTCATGCAAATTATAGACAAATGAGAGGCAAACAATCAGGATAACTTTAGAGAGAAATATGTGCTATGAAGAAAATAAAACAGGCTGGGCACAGTGGCTGACGCCTGTAATCCCAACACTTTGCGAGGCCAGAGCAGGAGGATCACAGGAGGTGATAGTGAGCTACGATCGTGCCATTGCACTCCAGGACAGAGTGAGACTCTATCTCTAAAGAAAAATAAAATAACATAAAATAAATAAAAATCAGGTCAGAGGATCACTTGAGGCCAGGAGTTTGAGGCTGTAGCGAGCTATGATGGTGCCTGTGAACAGCTACTGCACTCCAGCCTGGGCAACACAGCAAGACCCCATCTTAAAATAAATTAATTAAACAAATGGTAAAGGTTCATCATCAAGAGGCTCCTCTTTAAGACAATAAAGATCTGAATCATGAGAAGAAGCTAGCCACCAGCCAGTCAAGCAACATAGTTCTGGAGGAAGAGTATTCCTGGCAGAAGAAGTAGTAAAGACAGACTACGTGAGTGACAGGAACAAGCCTAACAGGTGTAAAGATCAGAAACAAGGGAACTGGAAGGAAAGGGAAATGGCACACAATGGTTTCAGAGGTAGCCCAGGGCCTGATCATGTAAGACCTGTAGGGAACTATGTGCCTAAGACCTGACACCAAATCCTGGATCTTAATACCTACGTAAGTTGCTAGAATTGGTCACTCCCTCTTTTTTAAAATTGAACTCATAGTTTCACTCACAACTTCGGTTCCCATGACTTTATTTTTATATAAAATTATTACGTGTTACTCAATCATGCAGATTTTCAGTAACTTAGCCCCCACAGAAGAATGTTCTAATAAAATTAACACTAATAACTGCTACAAGATAAGAAAGTGCCAAATACGATGGGAAAACAGAAGGGACACCGATGGATTCTGAAGGAGAAACCTCACAGCAGTTTAAGAAATCGTCCTTAAAAGTAAAATTTCCCCAAGTAGACAATTAGGATAAGGGCATATCAGAGGAATGGCAGGAATACGGTCATGAAAATAAAATGGTGAGTTTTGACCAATACTATACAGAAGTCCTCCTTTCTCCTTGGTTTCACTTTCCAAGGTTTCAGTGACCTAAGGTCAACATGGTTCAAAAATATTAAATGGAAAATTTGAGAAGTAAACAATGCATAAGTTTTAAATGCTACATGGCAATGTCCAAGTCATTCATCTCATCATGTAGGTATTTTATTATCTCACATCATGACAAGGATAAGTACAGTGTAATAAGTCATATGAGAGAGATAGATCCCATATTCACTTAACTTTTATTATAGTATATGGTTATAATTGTTCTATTTTTTCATCAGTTATTGTTAATTTCTTACTGTGCCTAATTTATAAATTAAATTTTATCACAGGCCAGGCATGCTGGCTCATGCCTGTAATCCTAGCACTCTGGGAGGCAGAGGAAGGAGGATCACTTGAGCCCAGGAGTTTAAGGTTGCTGTGAGCTAAGCTGATGCCACTGCACTGCAGCCTGGGTGACAGAGTGAGACTTTGTCTCAAAAAATCAAAAATAAAAATAAACTTTATCACAGGTATGTATAGAAAAAAACATAGTATATATGCTGCAGTTTCAGGAATCACTGGGGGTCTTGGATTGTATCCCCCATGGATAAAGGGGACTACTGCATTTACTTCTTTTTTTAAAATTTCAAAACATTAAGGGGGTACAAATGTTTTTGTTACATGGACACTTGTGTAAGCTGGGGCTTTTAGTGTGCCCAACACCAGAATAATGTTCATTGTATCCATTAAGTAAGTTTTTACTGTATTTGCTTCTTTACAGAAACGTGATTTCACAGAAAATATAATCAAATCCCATGATAATAAATCATGTTTTATAGGTGTTCTACAATGAAAATCTGATATTGCATGATGCTCTTCACTTAACAAAAAGTATTAAGTGATTTGTATTAAAGAACATAGCTATTAAAGTAGACTTAGGCTTATGTAAAGTGAACCTATTCACCAAATATGTGAAAACTGTATTTGTTCACATATTTAAATATGCTTTTACCACTAAGAGTAAAGATTTTTATGATTTAGCTAAGATTTTACTACTGGAAGAGAGGCCAGTTCCCTATCAGTAATTTAACTTGTTTCTGGTAATTGTCATGCTTATCAAAAATTCACATTTCATTTAAATATGTTAAGGTATACACATATCTTTATCTCAAATTTCCCTCTAATCCCCACCAAATTGACAGTAAAAGAAATTTTAAAAATCCACAACAAAGAAATAGGAGCTAACAGCAGGTAGAGACAGCAACTAAAATTCGATCCTGACAGGAACTCCAGAAAAGAGTACAGAGAAAAAAAATGGCTAAGAAGTTATTGAAGATAATACAACAATATGGAGCAGGCCAAGTATGCTGCTGCTATTCAAGCTGCCTGGAGCTCTTTCCCCAGATAGCCACCAGGCTCACTCACTCACTTCCTTTACGTCTGCCCTCAAATGTTTCCTTATCCTTGAGAATTTCCTTGATGACTTTGTATTTAAAAAGCTAATACCAACATTAAAACTTTTGTGGAAAGGCAGAAAAATTAAAATAAAAAGTTACCACCACTCCCTATCTCCTTTTCTCCAGCTCAATTCTTTCCACAATCACTATCTATAAAATTTACATGGCTGTTTTCCCACTAGAACAGAGACTTTGTTTTGATTACTATTTGTCCACAAGTTAGAACATACAGTTGGCATTCACTAAACATTTGCTGAACTGTTATTTAAAATAATCAAAAGCTGTAACCTAACTCTAGAGAAAAAAGATGAAGGGAGAAATGAGGACTCATCCAACATAAGCAGTCCAAAGATAATGCTTAAAATTGGTGAATTTTCTGGAGCAACAGTTCTCTGATTTTTTGGCTTTTGAAGTCCTTTACACTCTTGAAAATTGAGGACTCCAAAAGCTTTTATTATGTGAGTTATATCTATTGATACCATATTAGAAAGTAAAACTGACAAATGCTTTAAAATATGTTACTTTAAAACAGCAATAAACCTACTATATGCTAATGCAAGTAACATTTATTAATATACTTTCAAAAACTTAACAAGAAGAGTTGTGCAGCTATACATTTTGGCAAATCTCTTTAATGTCTGGCTTAATAAAAGAAAGCTGGATTCTCACATATGCCTCTGTATTCATTCTCTAATGATACACTGTTTTGGTTAAATTATAAGAAAATCCACCTTCACACAAATATGTAGTTGAAAAAGGTAGTGTATTTTTAATAGCCTTTTCAGGTAAGTGGGGATATTCCTCTTTGATACTACCCCAAAACTTGACAAAAGTAGTTTTATAGAGGTTAATGGCAATGTGAATCTAAAACCTTATCAATGAACCTTCATACCATTACGGTAAAAATATATCACTCTGTTTTTCACTTTACATAGATCTTTCACCCATGCATGGTTTTGTAATGTCATGCATTGGTCAAGGGGAAAATAATGGTTCACCAAATTATACACATCTTCCAAACACTGACACATTATATAAAAGTAAAAAAATCATATTTGTTAATAACACCACCAATCTCATCAGAAAAGTCCTGAGAAGCTGCCAAGCTCATAGTGGCAGATATGTTTTCCAAAATTCTAATTTTTGCTTGAAAGCCTGGATTTTATCTTGGCAGTAAATTCTGTCAGTTGTTTTCCTTGAAGTGATAGGCTTATTTCATTTATTTTTGAGAAAATATGTGCAAATATTCAAGTTCACATAACTACGGTTTGCCATTCTTTCAAGTAAAAATAGTGTTCCAAGAAAAAAGTGACTAGTTTGCTAGTTCAGCTCACGGCTAAATGAAATAAGTTCTTTTCTCAAGGCAAATACCATACTTTGGTATGCAGGAGAAATGTCTTATAACATCCTTCCCATTTTGTCACATGAATATTAAAAAACTGTGCTCCAGGGTCAAGATTAATAAAATTAACAATTTTTACTGTTTCATAAAGGGCATTCTTAAGTAAAACTGGCTTTTTCTTTTACTGTAAATGTTTAGTGATGAAGATTATGATGATTATTACTGTAGTTTTGCGGCTATCTTGATTCACGCTGCAGGGCAAGCAGTTTTACGCACAACTGTTTTTGCACCATCAGTGCAACTGCTGTTGACATTAGTTACGTAGCAAATAAAAACTTAACTATTACTATGAAACAGTTTCAACCTGGCAGACCTCCTGAAACACTTGAAGACCCCCTCAAGAGTCCACTGAGAACCACTCCTCTGGAAATACACATAAAACAGTAAAAGGAGATACATTTTCAGGGAAAAGAATTGGGTAGTAGGAAATCAAGACTGGCAAGGAGCCTTATTTTCCCCTATACACCCTTTTGTACCTTATAAACTTGGTACACTTTGTATGTATTACTTTTCCTTAAAAAACTTTTTTAAAAATAAGATGTAAACTGACATAAAAAATAAGTATAAATACAAGCACATAAGTAGAAATATAAGTATACTAGGTAGAAATATAAAAGTATACACTAGAAAAATAATTTTTAAGAAATAAAATATTTTTGTTTAGGCAATGGAACTAGGGGATTAGGAGAGTGGCACAGGAAACCACTGATTTTGATTATAAGCCTTTTGAGATCATGTACACATATTAACTGGTTCAAAAATAAAAATCGTTCAAAATACTGATTGGAAAAACACATAATAAGTTAGGTTTAAAAAAATAAATAAATACCCATGCACAAGTGAGAGAATGGCTGTGAAATATCCCAAGATGTAACAGTAACTGACTAGGAAAGTGTGCCGGTTAGTTTCCATCCTATGTGAAAATTCTGTATTAAAATTTTTAAAATGCATTTAAAAAGCAGTAATTTCCTTCAGATCACAAAGTCTAATGACTTAGTTAAAAAACAGTTAAAAGTATAAACCTTAAGTAGTTTTTTTAAAACAGTTAAATGGTTAAACTCTATATACGCATAAAGTAAAATAATATTTTTTTTCTTCATTTCGTATGATCACAATGAAGATCATATCAGAACATAATTCAGGCCAGGCACATGGCTCACACCCTATAACTCTGGGAGGCAGAGGCAGGAGGATTTCTTGAGCTCAGGAGTTCAAGACCAGCCTGAGCAGGAGCGACACCTCGTCTCTATTAAAAACAGAAAAATTAGCCAGGCGTCATGGTGTGTCTGTAGTCCCAGCTCCTCGGGAAACTAAGGCAAGAGGGTCGCTTGAGCCCAAGAGTTTGAGGTTGCTGTGAGCTACGCTGACACCACGGCACTCTAGCCTAGACAACAGAGCGAGACTGTCTCAAAAAAAAAAACAACAACAACAACATAATTCATCATTCATTTGAAAAAGGAAGAAGAATAACATAGTTGCTTTATGGTAAATATAAAAAGGTGATGAATCTTATATGATTATTTCATAAATAAAGCCTTCAGAGAAATGTAATAAACCTACTATCAAAAATCTAATTTAAATTTAATTTATTGGATTTCCTGATCCAAGAAAGAATAGATTATTTCTATATATAAACAGATAAGTCAAAAGTAAATTAGATTCCCCACTAAAAGGAATCAAGGTTCCCTGGCTGATTTCACTACTGAGATGGAAAAGATACAAGATGAGCTTGAACATCTTGCTGTGCCAGAAAGAAAGGAAATACACAAAAAAATAATAAAGTTATGTCAAAAAGAAACAAGCACCAGCATGGAGAGGCTCCCAATGGACAAATCTGGGACAACTTGAGCATCAAAATAAACAAAGGGAGTAATGGGTTATATCACACTGAATAAAACAGAGAGTACGTGACAACAGATAAAAAGGATGTCTCTTCCTTGTAATAGAATGACTACTGGTGAAAGGGATGGAGAAGTTAGAAAGTAACCGTTTTGTAACCACCAGGGTAAAGATCAGAATAGGCAACAACCATCAATGGATGCTACGGGGGCTAGGGGTGGTGGTGATGAGGAACAAAAAGACGTGATAAGGAGAAAAGTACCTGTACTATCTCAAAGTTATCCCCACAGACTGCTTTTCAGATGTAAGAAGAAAAATAATAACCGTACAGTGGAGAAACCAGACAACATCATAAACAAGTAATGAAAATTCACATCACTAATGAGGGGCAAACCAACAACATGTGCCTCCATATCACACCCTGAGAAGGATACAAAACCCCTGCCTAGGGATGCATAACCTGAATCCAATTATCAGGAAACATTAGACAAATCCAAACTGAGGAATATTCTACAAAGTATATGGTTTGAATTCTTGAAAAACATTAATGCAAGAAAAGATAAAGAGTAAGGCACTGTTCCAGATTAAAGGAGACTAAAGAGACATGACAACTAAATGTAATTTGTGATCCAGGACTGGATCCTATGAGGAAAATGCTATAAAGGGACAAATATTATTGGGACAAATTGACAAAACTGGAAAATGAACTGTAGATTAAAGTATATAGACAGTATTGTCAATCTTAAATTTCCTGAATTTGGTAACTGTGCTGTGATAATGCAAGACAATACAATATACAGGAATATTTAGAGACAAATGGGCATAATATATGCAATTTACTCTCAAATGATTCAGAAAGAGAAAACAAAAAAGCAAATGTGACGGAATGTTAAAAACTGGTGAATCTGCCAGGCATGGTGGCTCACGTCTATAATCCCAGCAACTGGGAAGGCTGAGGCAGGAGGATCACTTGAGGCCAGAAGTTCATGACCAGCCTGGACAACAGAGTAAGACCCTGTCCCTAAAAAAAAAAAAAAAAAAACTTGAAAAAAATTAGCCGGCATGATGGCATGCACTTGTAGTCCGAGTTACTCAGGAGGCTGAGGCAGCAGCATCACTTGAGCCCAGAAGTTCAAGTCTTCAATGAGCTATGATGGCACCACTGTGCTCCGGCATGGGCAACAGAGAGAGAGCACCTCTTTTAAAAAAAAAAAAATGGTGAATCTGAGTAACAGGTATTCAGGAGTTCTCAGTACTATTTTTTAAAACTTTCTGTAAGTATGAAATTATTTCAAAACAAAAAATTTAAGTAAAAGCAAATTGGGGTGTCAAAACATAGTAAAAGGAATGATTTATTCTGCTGCCCTATGCATTCCCACATGAATAAAGGAAATGACTACAACAGTGATTATTCAGACTGACACATAGCTCTATATAGAATTCCTTAAATTTTCAATTCTCTAGAAAAAGAAAAATACTTTTTATGTATCCAATCACGTAAATACTAAACCAAGATGCTGATCCTGTATACCCTCAGAACAACACACAAACCTGTGATTTTCATGTTAACCCAGTACACACTGAGGAACTCTCCCTCTTCCTCTAGCAAACCATGAGGCCCTCATAGCCAAGTCCTAAAATCTGTTCTTTATTGTAACACAAGCACGGACACAGTGCCTGAAATACAGCACTCATATTTGCTGAATAAATGCTGAATGTTTAGAAATGGAAAGAAAATACTACATTTTATCAAATGCGAGAGGAGGAGGGGGAAGGGAGGAGACACCTAAATATGGTACTTCTACAAATTATTTTAAAACATTTTAAAATATGAACATTTTCAACTCTCACAAAAGCAAAGAACAGTATTATTAATATTCATGTACCCACCACTCCAACCCAACAACTATCAAGACTTGCCATACTTGCTTCATCAATGTCATCTTCCCTATACCACTTTTTTTGTGCTAAAGTATTTTAAACAAATATTACCATTTTTCTCCTTCATTCCTGAGTCTCCGTCTCTAAAAAAAATTGGCATTTTCTTACATAAACATAATGCCATTATTATCTCTAACAAAATTACAATAATCCCTTGATATCATCTAATACCCATCCACATTCAGATATCCCCCAGTGTTTCAAAAATGACTTTTCTACAATGGGTTTGAGTCAGGATTTAAACAAGGCTGACATATTACATTTGGTTACTACACATAAAATAATTTTAATCTGTTTACGTCATCTAACAGCAATTATGAAAAGCCTAACAGACAAACCAAATAATTAATTTACACTTGCAGATTCTCCAGAATCAAACCCAATCTGATGCATTTGCTGTTGCCATGTCTGTAGCACTCTTTCTCCAGATTGTCACAATGGTTGGTTTTTTTCAAGCCATTGAAATAACAAATTAAATTATCATCTCTAAGAAGAGGTCTTCCCTAATCACTCAACCCACAGAAGAAGCCCATTTGCATTCATTCTCTACTACATGGTCCTATTTTCTTCATGTCACCGCTATCTGCAATTATTCTGTTTATCACATTCCCCCCCAACAGAGTATCTGCTCCATGAAGGCAGAGTGCCTTCTTCTTTGAAGACCACTAACAGTGCCCAGAATATGAGACATTCATTAAATACTTATAAAGTGACTAAATAATAATACAGTACCTCTAAAATGTAAACTCAGCTAAGTATTTGTTTCTAAACAATTGTAATTCATTCCTCATGTAATGGTATAAATGGAGTACCTGCAGAAACCTGGGCCAGCTGTTACCAAGACTCTGTGGGATATAGGAAAAGAAAGAACAGAGGTATAAGACATTCAAATGTAAACTAAGATGTATAATACTACATCTATACTATTAAAATACTATAATACTAATTGTGGACTTTTACTGAACAATAATTACAGGTTTCTGAAATAAAAATGAATTATTCAGGATGATTAAAAAATGTTATCAGGAGTAATAAATTGTTTCATTCTTAGTACCATCTGAGAGCTTGTAAACCTTTAGTAACATCTATAATGCCACAGCAATATTACCTGGAACAACAAACATGGCTTCATCATAGGTTTCATGCATACATAAGTGTATATATGTGTATCATGAAGGCATTTATGTTCTCAGAATAGCATTTCTTCCTGGCAATTCAACTATAACGAATACAGTAATGAATACCAAAAACCTAACTGAAAATACGATCCAAATTTAAATTTAGGACCTAGAAAAAAACCAGAGTTATCTATCCTACACTTCTTATTTAAATAGAGAGATCTGAATTGGGGGGATATTAAAAATAAACTCACAGATCTAGCAAGCAAAGCTAGATCTAAAATCCAGATCTCCTTTCTCTAGCTCCACACTCTTTCATAAGATAATGTCACCCACAGAATGTTAATGTCAAGTTATAACATATTTTAATTATCATCATTTTTAGGACTGTCACTTTTTTTTCCTACTGAAATCTTAACCGGCAGGGGGAGAAAAAGTCTAAAGAAGGGCACATATAATGATACCTTACATAAAGCATGATACAGAAACCCCTCTTTAACCAAAAAAGAGAAGAAGAAAAAAAGAACCATCTAAAAATCTAAACGGTTAGATTCAATGAATTTTGTATTCCACATTTTAAATTCTAAAGTAAAATAACTATTTAGAAGTATCTGCTAAATACTGACTATCCTTAGCTTTATACAAATTGCTGTTCTCTTATTTTAGAAATAAGTAGTTATCTCTCAATTATTTGTGGAAATGGAGTATCAAAGTGAAATTCATCAAGATGTAAACCTCAGCTGTAATGTATTTTTCACAAAAATAAAATTATTTTGGTTATACCTTTCTTCAAAAACCAAATCTATTTATAGTGAAATAACTAAAAAACAAGAGATCTAGAAACACCAAACGAAAGGAAAGAAGTGACGGAAGGACCCACACACATGATATAGTACCCATGATAAAGAAGAAGAGACTTTACTCCTCCTATTTTTTCCTACAATATAGTTCAGACCAATTTATGATCGCCCTCACCAATCTGAGAATACTTCTGTGAATCTTAGGTAGCAAACAAATGAGGGGAGAGAGATGATAAAGTAAATTGGCCCAAGGTTACACAGCAAGAGAGTGACAAAAGTAAAATAATTCAAGGCTTTAAAAAAAAATCAATCTAAGATTCTTTTCAGAGTAAAAGGGCTTCCTTCTTATCCCATCAGTTTTACCTCACAAATGTGTAACTGAAGGCTACTGTTTAGTATGAAAAATACAGTGTATAATGATATGAAAATTTTTACTAAAAACATTTAGTAACAAATTATCAAAATGTAGCACTCCACCCTAACAAAGGTCAGTAAAACCAGCATTACAGAACTTCCATGTACAGTAATTTCAAAATCACATTGTAGCATTTGTAAGCGCGCGCGCGCACACACACACAAATGGGAAAGGAGATGGAACCTTGGCTTATCTTTTTTTCCAGTCTGTTCTTTTTGGTTGAAGAGGTCCCTAAATAAGAAAATTAAAGATAAAATGCCAGATGAAATAAGTCAGGTTTTGAAGCTTAATTCAGTCAGACCCAAAAGCTACAAGAGCTCCTAGAAAATGAAGTCTGTCAGCTGGCACCTTACCATTCAAGAGAGTTCTAAAATCATACCACGCATAAATCAAAAAACAGAAAAGCTTACGACAATACAATGAAGTCAACCCACACTACAAACATGAACAAATTAAATGAATACTCTATACTTCCTGGTATTTTGTGAATGTTAAAACTTACACTTGCGTTAGGAAATATCTGTAAATATCTACTGTAACCTATTTGAGAACTACTGTAACAAATCTCTATTTCTGCAGTACAGAACAGATACTTCCACTACAGCACTGACTGGAAAATTATCTAAGGACAATAATAAAAATATCAAGCTTCGTTTTTAATGGCCAAAAAGCCAACTGCATACAAAATCTGACGCGTCTGTATTTCTGCTGTTCCGCGGACTAGTTTCCTTGATCACAGAAGGCAACTCCCTAACCGTCAGGGCTGACTTAGCGCCCTCCAACTCCCCGAGTCCGGGTTACCTTATCACTCCATTGTCAAATCGCACTCCCACGCCTCAGTCCTCAGCCCCCATCCTAAGACTCCAGGGAGACACGAAAAAGGGAAAGAAATCCTCTCACCCACACTCCCTTACTGTAGGCTGTGGGTGTGTCGGTAGACGAATGCTTTGCCCAAATACAATTAAACCTTCTGCGGAGACACAGACCCTAAGTCACTAGGGAGCCAGCAATAACCGGCCGGCGGCCGACCCCAGCCTTCCGCGGCCGCAGCCCTTCCTCTTTCTCCCCTCCAGGCCGGCCCCTCCCCCGTTGCGCGCACGCGCGGCCTCCAATGGATCCCCTCCCCCCTGTTCCCCTCACCTTAATCATTAGCCACCCTCTTCCCAGGGTCCGGGAATCACTGACCCAGGAAGGAAGACAGGAAATGTAAGGGGTGAAAAGTATACGTCGAGAGCCAGCGAACTGCGCCTCAGACCTCGGCCTAATAGGCCCCTAAAGTCAAGAGCAGCTTATGTCACCGCCACCAAAACTGTACGTGAGGCAGCGCCTAGACTCGGCCCAGCTAACACGGCTTGGGTTCAGAATGCCTAATTTGGCCCCACAGGAACTCGTTCTCTGAAGCTGCGGGCGTTTCTATGCTGCGCACACCGAACACTTCGCCACCGTCGCCGCGACTGCCGCTGCTCTCCTGCCGCCGCCGCCTAACCAATCCCTCCCCTACTGAGGGAGCACGACACTTAGGGGCCTTTACGACAGTTCGGAAAGTGAGAGCGCAGCAGCCTTCACGCCTCCGTTACCATCTGTTTGTTTCTGCGCTTGCTCAGATTCCCGTCTCACTGTCCCGCCCCCTCGTCCTCGGCCCTCCCCCTTTGTACTCGTTTTATCTGTCTGTTGGCGAAACCGCACAGTGTCACAAAGCTCATTATTTCATTTTCTTTGGTGATTATGCGTTCAATATTTAAGTAAAATCTTGACTACATCTTGGTTAATTTTTTCGTAACTAAAAATTACAACTAGCCACAGAATTATTGACTGTACTTACGGCACACTTGAACAAAAACATGGTTTAGTGTCTTTCACAACAAATGATACCCAAATCATACGCGCTAATGACATAAAGATCACACTTCACCGGTAAGGTGAATTTGCTTCCGGAATCAGATCAAAAGTGGTAATAGATATCCTGGGAACTCTGGCTGTATAATCGCATAAGCCTTCTTAGTCAATGATTTTTATAAAAATCAGTAGATAGCAAATGCTTCATTATATGCATTAAGAGGGTGTAGAGGAGAGAGAATGGGCTTAGAGTTTCCTTTCAAAACCCCGGTGATGCCACTTAACAGCTGTCTGGTTTATTAAACCCTTATAAATATCAGTTTCCTCCTTTATAAATTGGGATAATAGTCTTTGCCTCAAAAGGTACTTGTGAGACTAAATGAGACAGTTTATATAATGCTCTGAACATTACTTAGCAAATAACTGTTCAATAAACATTAATCCTTCCCTTTGCCATCTACTCATCTTTCTCAATATTCTTTTTGTCCACTCTTGTTCTCCATATTGTTCAGTGAAGAAAATATCTTAAAATTGTATAATAAACAATTAAGGGTAGCAGATTGTGTGGGAACTGAAAGAGCATTGGACTAAGATTTCTTCCTATTTTGTCACTCTGAGTATAGAATTTTGCCTAGACTATCTTATCTACTCCCAAGGTTTTAATTGTTATTTCCTTATGACTTCACGAACCTATATTTCCAGTTCCAGCCTTTTTTCTAGCTCTTGGCCTGTGCTCTTCAATGAGGTAGACACTAACTACATGTGGCTGTTGAGCACTTAAAAATGCAACTAGTACAAACTGAGAAGTGTTATAAGTGAAAAATACACATCCAAAGTTATGGTACAGAAAAAGAAAGATTATAAAAAAATCTCAATACCTTTTAATATTGATTATATGTTTAAATAATATTTTGGGCTTATTGGGTTAAATAAGTGGTTTTCAAGCAGGATGATTTAGCCACATCTGAAGACACTGTTTGTCAGAACTCAGGGAGGAGGGGCCTGGCTACTGGCATCTAGTGCATAGAGGCCAGGGATGATGCTAAACATCCTATATGCACAGGATAGTCCTCCACAACAAAAATTTCTCTGGTCTAAAATGTTAATAGCACAGTTGAGAAAGCCTTGGATTAAATAAAATATATTATTAAAATTAATTTTCCCTGTTTCTTTTTACCTTAATATGGCTACTAAAAATTAAAATTATATTTGTAGCTTGCATTATGTTTCCATTGGACATAGACATCTCTAACATATCATGCCCAAAATAAATAAATAAATTGTATTTATACCCCATCCATCTTAATTTTTCATGTCTCAGTCAATACCAACAGTCATCCAAATTAGTAGAAGGGACTTGTCTTTTCCAGACCAGTTTGAGGTGTCTAACATTTATTTAAAGTGGAGATTCCGGTAAGCTGTTGTGTTTAGCTGTTGGATATATGGGTCTGGAGCTCAGGAAAGCAATCTGGGATAAAGATAGAGATTTGGACTCATTGACTTATTTATGATAACTGAAGCAATAATTTTGGTGAGGTAACCCAGAGTATAAGTGAGAGGAGACAGATACCTGGAGAAGTTTAAAATTTTAAGAGTTGAAGAATAAAAAGAAGTTCCAGAAGGAAAAAAGAAACAAAACAAGAAATACAGGTAGCAAGCTAAAGGAGAAAAGAGTTTCAACAGTGAAGTGGGTGATCAAGGATATGAAATGTCCATTAGTTTGGTAATAAAGAGATCTGTAAACATGAACATTTTCAGTCAACTGCCTTATATCGTTTAGAACAAAGGTTCTCAACTACGAGTGATTTTGACCCCCAGGGGTTGACAAAAATCTGGAGATATTTTTGGTTTTCACAACTGGTGAAGTGCTACTGATATGTAGTGAGTAAAGACTACAGATGCTGCTGAACATCCTACAATACACAGAATACGCCCCCACAACAAAGCATTATCGAGCCCTAAATGTCAACAATACCCCAACTGATCCTGGTTTACAAAGGATTAATACCATTTTGTGAAATTGGAAGTAAATGGAAAGAGAAACACATATCTAGCAGGATATGGAGCCAAGAAAGGGTGAGACTTGAATCCTGTTGGTATACTGAAGGGAAAAAGCCAGTAGAAAAAGAGAAGGGACGGGCCGGGCGCGGTGGCTCACGCCTGGAATCCTAGCACTCCAGGAGGCCGAGGTGGGTGGATCATTTGAGCTCGGGAGTTTGAGACCAGCCTGAGCAAGAGCGAGACCCCATCTCTACTAAAAAAATAGAAAGAAATTAGCTGGACAACTAAAAATATATAGAAAAAAATTAGCCAGGCATGGTGGCTCATGCCTGTAGTCCCAGCTACTTGGGAGGCTGAGGCAGAAGGATTGCTTGAGCCCAGGAATTTGAGGTTGCTGTGAGCTAGGCTGATGCCATGGCATTCTAGCTCAGGCAACAGGCAACAGAGTGAGACTCTGCCTCAAAAAAAAAAAAAAAAAAACAGAAAGAAAAAAAGAAAGAAAAAGAGAATGAAAAGATAATGTAAATAAAGGGATGCTCAGTGGAGAAAAATTCCTATGGAGGCAGTGGAAATGAGATTCAAAGTGAGGTGAAAGAATTAGCCTTGGATATGGGGAAGGATGCCCTTTCCACTGAAACAGGTGAGAGGGAAGAAGGGATTATACACATGGAATGAGCTGTGTTAACTTCAGGGGGAAAATTGAGGTCAGGCTCACTGAATGATCTTGACTTCTCCGTGGAACATGCCATAGGGCCATCTACTAAGACATGAAGTTTACAAATGGCTGGGTGGAGAGTGATTAAAAGAGAGAGATTAAAAAATCAGAATAATCACTAACATAATAGCAGAGAGAACAACAAATTGAAGCTCATAGCAGAAAAGGGGTGAGATTAAGAGGACAGGCGCTGTGAGGTTGTAGTTAGAGGAATAATAGTAGCTTACAGGGTAGGAGGCAGCTCTCACCTGCATTACGTACAACAGTTTCCTGATTGCTATGCTTCTACTCCCTCCACCATCACCACATCACGCCCGAATCAGCCTTGAACCACAATCAGAATATAGCAGAAACCGACTGAGACACGAAGTTGCTTAAAATCCTTCAGAGACCCTCCATCACCTGCAGGTTACAGTTCTAAGTCCTTAGCATGGCAAATAAAGCCCTTCAAAATCTAGATTCTCCGGTGCCACCTCACACCACCGCTGGCCACTATCTGCCCCCTGCCCCTACTTAGACTTCAGCGGGCCTCCCAAATTTCTTGAAGTTCTCCAGGAAAAAAAACCACATTCTTCTAATACAACCCTCAATTAGCTGCCTGGAAGGTAACAAACCTAACTCCATTTGTAAAATCACTTCTTCCCTCTCACCTGTTTCAGTGGCAGGGGTATCCATTCTCCCATCCAAGGCTAATTTTTACATCTGATCCTTGATTCTCATTTTCTCTGCCTCCACAGGAATTTTTCTTCTGCTGAGCATCCCTTTATTGCCATTATCTTTCCCCTCTTTTTCACTGGCTCTTTCTATTGAGCATACCAACAGGATTCAAGTCTCCCCCTTTCTTGGCTCCATATCCTGCTAGATATGTGTCTCTCTTTTTCCATCTCTCTGCCTTTGCACCTACTGTTCCTTCTGTCTCAAAATACCCCCTCCTCCACACTTCCCACCCATGCTTTATCTGCTTAGCAAACTCTTATCCATTTCTTCAAGCTCTCCTCCACGAAACATTTCCTTATCTCTCTCCTTACCCCCAAAAGAGAGTTAATAATCCCTTTCATTTTTGTACTCTCTTCAGTCTTTGTATATACTTCTAAGTATTATAATTATTTATATGCATACCTGTCTGTTTCCAAACTCTAAAATCAAAGAAAGAGTCTTTCTCTCTTTGGTATAAAAATAGCATTCAATAAATATTTATTGAACTGTACTGAATAAAGAGTTTGAGGATCTAGTCTCAATTTTGCCACAAGAAACCGTAAATCTTTAATTCAATCACTTGAAATCTCTGAAAATTAATTTTGCTCACTTATGGAAAGATCAGAGTTATCAAAGTATACTCCAAACAAAATTCTGCCTTCCTGAAACTGCAGTAAAATAATGTGTACCAAATTAGTCTGCATACATGGGCCAGCCATGTCTCACTATCTTCCAGGCAGGAATTTGAGTTTAGTCTAAACATGGAAATAGCTAGATTAATGAGTCCCTGCAATAAATGGGAAAAAGAAAAATTTCTACAAATTACCAAAGTCAGAAAGACTGGTATGCCCATCGTCCATTGTATATTTCACAATTGGATAAAGTTTACAAGTGAGAGTAACTAATTATGTGGTCAGATTTGCAAGCTCTTTAGAAGAAAAGGAAGCAAAGTTGGGAGATTTAATGCAATGAGATAGGGAAATCTTGGGAACTTGTTGAAAATATTTACTGAACTATTTCTTCAGATGAAAAGCTTTGGAAAGAATTAAAAGGATCTCAGAGATGCACTGGTCAAAACACTTACTGATTCACGGCATTTTACTTTCTTATTGATGCACCAAAATATCACTGGAACTCGAAACTGAAAGGAAAATGCTGGCTGGGCAAGGTGGCTCATACCTATAATCCCTGAGGATGAGGCAGAAGGGTCACTTGAGGATGGGAATTTGAGGTTGCAGTGAGCTGTGATGACACAACTGCACACTAGCCTGGGTAACAGAGTGAGATCTTGTCTCAAAAAAAAAAAAAAAGTAAAATACTATAGATTCCATAACTGTTGATTTAGTTAAGGTAATGTAGCTCCTCATTAAAGTTTTGTATATAAAACGTGATTTCAGGTTACGTGATTGCAAATGGAGACTGTATTTAGTTTAAAGATTATACACAGCCATAAAAAGGGATGAAATAATGTCATTTGCAGCAACTCAGATGGAACTGGAGACCATAATCCTAAGTGAAGTATCTCAGGAATGGAAAAGCAAACACCGTATGTTCTCACTAATAAGTGGGAGCTCAACAATGGGTACACATGGGCACAAAGAGATATAAAGGACATTGGAAATCAGGAAGTGGGGAGGTTGGGAGGAGAGCTGAGGGATTAAAAATTTACCTATTGGGTCCAATGAACACTATTCTGGTGACAGGCACACCAAAAGCCCTGACTTAAGCCTTGTGCAAGGAATCCATGTAACAAAAACATTTGTACCCCCTTAATATTTTTAAATGAAAAAAACAAATAAAAATTTAAAATAAAGATTATACAGTACTATATATATTATTATAGTACTGTATAATCTTTATCATACATACATACATACGGAGACCAAGACAGAGAAAAGACAGTCATTAAACACAGCTCTTGGGCCAGACGTGGTGGCTCACGCCTGTAATCCTAGCACTCTGGGAGCCCGAGGCGGGTGGATCGTTTGAGCTCAGGAGTTCGAGACCAGCCTGAGCAAGAGCGAGACTCCCATCTCTACTGAAAAAATACAAAGAAATTAGCTGAACAACTAAAAATATGTATATAAAAAAAAAATTAGCGGGGCATGGTGGCTCATGCCTGTAGTCCCAGCTACTCGGGAGGCTGAGACAGGAGGATCGCTTGAGCCCAGGAGTTTGAGGTTGCTGTGAGGTAGGCTGATGCCACAGCACTCTAGCCCAGGCAATAGAGGGAGAGCCTGTCTCAAAAAAACAAAACAAAACAAAAACAAAAACACAGCTCTTATTTCCTACTACAATTTTGATGAGTATTTATCAATCTGTAAATTTCTGATTGTCTTCAGAATGTAACCTTCAAGATAAATCTGAATTATCAATAACTAATACTGTCTGTGGCTCAGTTTCTGAAATACCGAAGTAACATAAATTATGAACTAACAAGGGGATATAGAATGCCTGGAATTTTGCAGATAAGCATTTGAAACTTCAAGTATTTGAACCTGAAATATTTCTGGTTATCAGGTCAAATTCTAGGCATGTTCAAAGCCATCTTGTTCTGTGAAAATATATTTTTAAAATAAAACTGCAGAGGCCAGGCACAGTGGCTCTCGCCTGTAATCCTAGCACTCTGGGAGGCCGAGGTGGGTGGATCGTTTGAACTCAGGAGTTCGAGACCAGCCTGAGCAAGAGCGAGACCCGTCTCCATTAAAAAAATAGAAAGAAATTAGCTGGACAACTAAAAATATATAGAAAAAAAAAATTAGTCGGGCATGGTGGCGTATGCCTGTAGTCCCAGCTACTCGGGAGGCTAAGGCAGGTGGATTGCTTTAGCCCAGGAATTGGAGGCTACAGTAAGCTATGATTGTGCCATGGCACTCCAGCCTGGGCAACAAAGTGAGACTCTGTCTCAAAAAAATAAATAAATAAATAAAACTGCAGAAAAATAAAAGACAAAGCCCGCATCCATCATAGGTGATGTAAGCCTAGAATCACAACAGAGAAGTCTCAACTGATTGACAATCATTCTCAGAAATAGTTTAGTCTGTTAATTACCAGTATTTTCATACACTTGGTCAAAGTTACTCATATATTAAAGAAAAAGTCATAGATTTATGACTGAGCATTTTCATTAAGTTGTTTTAACTCTTTTGGATTGCCTTTACAATGCTGTTTTTTAAATCTATAATTTCTGAAGTGTTTGCCTTTCATAGCAATAAGATAATTCACAAGTTTTTGATCATTAAAAAGTTAGGTTGGATAACCTCCAAAGTCCCTTAGAGTTCTAACATTTTATGTTTTGCTTCGGGCCTAATTAGATTAATGTGAACCCTGTCAATATTATAATTTCAAGTGTGATCTACATACTGGTTAATTACTTGCAAATTCAGAATAGTAAGTAAAGATGTTTCTGTGTATTTGCTTGTTACAGATCATGCAAAGTGTTCCAAATACATTAAAAGTTTCTCTAAATGACATTAGTATTAGTTTAATAGCATAAATTGTACCTTGACTATGATAAAGCGTATCATAAATTTGGGTTATAGGATTCCAGTGATTGTGCTTTGTTTCTTTTAAAGACTACACAGTACATTTTACTCAGGTGGCTGAGGCAATAAGATTGCTTAAGTCCAGGAGCTCGAGGTTGTATTGCGCTATGGTGCTGCCTGTGAATAGCCTGCACTTCAACTTGGGCAGCACAGCGAGACTTAATCTCTTTAAAAAAAAAAAAAATATATATATATATATATACACACAC